>WNWK01015417.1:20000-47945 GCA_009830355.1 Cherax destructor | reverse complement strand
TATCCTATTTGTATTAGTATATGTGGGATGTACTGATTATGGAGACTTACTACACCTTATATTATATTATTGTTATAAGAACATAAGAACATAAGAAAGAAGGAACACTGCAGCAGGCCTACTGGCCCATGCGTTATAATATGTATTTACTTCTGTTTGCTCACTGTATAACTCTTTCTATATTTATTCCTCTCTGATCAGTCCTATATACATTTTAATGTATTATTCTCACTGAGATCCCCACACTGGTCTAGACAGGATATTGTGGTATGGTGTATATGGTGTTTTTATGGGTGTGTATGGTAGGCCTCCGTGGCTGACTTCAGCACTGCCAGGCGTATGACTAAAGCACACCACTCAGTCCTATACTGCCATGCGATGCCCGTTTTAGACCACTTTCATTTTCTTAGATCACTATCCTTGTGTTTTCTACTGCCAATTGGGTTCACTAGGTCTTTCTTATTCTGTCCTGGTATCCTAGTCTATTCGTTATAAGTGGTAACTCAGATCTATAAAAGTCGCTTGGCACATTGACCACTCCAGGGCAAGTGGTCACCCGCACTGCCACACTACTATTGGATTTAATTTACTTTTATTTTATACCTAATAGTTTATCACTGTGCTGTACACTGGTTATTACAAGGATATACACTATATTTATTCCAGATACCTTTTCTTTTCACTGAACTAATACTGTGGTCATTGCTTTATTTCCACATGATACCTATGCTTCCGGTAGTTTCCCCTTACACTTCCATGGCAAAAACTTCCACACTTAGTAGTGGCAGCGAGAAAGACACTTCACATGGTTTTATACTCCAATTATGTATACTGTGATTCCCTGCACCTCAGTCAGTGTTCTCACATGTTCGAGTATTGCTTAGTGACGATTTTTTTACACAGAAAAGCGTCTGTACGCTATGTTGTACCACATGTGTAGTATGTGTGCAGTTTTCTCGTGTGTCCTATGTAGCACCTGTGTGTTACTTTGTCACCCAGTGTGTGACCAGCGCCCCGCGCGCTTGACAGCTGACATTTGTCAGTCCAGGCGTCAGTTACGAGCGTTCGAGCGCCTTGTACAGAAAGCTCTTATTGTTCGCCGCTCGTAGATGCCTTTGCCGAATCGTACCCGCGACGATTCTCCCATCGAGACCGTTCCACTTCACCTCCAAGACCGCCAGTCCAGTTATTGCAGATGACCAGTCTGGGGACGCTTACACTGCCCTCTGCTGTAACTTCTACTGTCGAGAGATGTCACTCGCCAAGCCGCAGTTAAGCCTGTTGGCAGGCGACTGTCAGCCTCGTGTCACAGCTTCAGTGAGCAGCCTGCACAAAGATGATGTCACTTTGACTGCTAGCCCCCTCACTGCAGTATGGTGTATGTTGTTACGACCTCCAGATGTTTCACCGAGTCGTCCCTGTCATGACTCACTCCACACTCGCCAGCAGTGACAGCTCCAGCGACAGTACCAGTCGAGGAATGTCCTCCTGAGTCGCTTGCCAGTTATGTCCTGTTGCGACTACTGACGACGCCTCACTCGAGGGCACCAGCAGTTTTGCCCCAGGTTGAGTGAACCCCTGCAGCGACTACTACGATGTCTGCTTCACCTCCTAGAGGAGACCGTACCCTGTTACGTCACAGCTCATGTCTCCCGTGTTGCAGTATGTATCCAGACGCAGGAAGGTGTGCAGTGCTGCATCGACGCTCACTGCCTTAGACCACGAAGCACACCGTTTTTCTTCCCTCTCTGGAGGAAGTTTTTTCTATGTCCATATGTTTATGTATATATGTTTTTCTTTCGTGTTCTGTGACCTGTTCTTGCGAGAGAGAGACCCGAGTTTTTTTAATGCCATTCATGGTCGGGACGACCATGGGTAGCGTGACCGAGCGATGTAGACAGCCTGACTGTCTGCATAGACAGCCATGCTGTCTGCCAGCTGAGTTCATATTTCGTGCCATGCTAGTTTCCATAGTATTCCGCCAGAGGGCAGGCCTGGTAGGCGTACCCACGTCTACCAGACCCGCCCTGGCCCACTCTCACTTGGCGCCCAGACTTCACTCAGTCAATAGGCCTACTCCTCTCCCTCTCGCAAGGGGCATGGCCCTGGGCCATGGCCACAGACACGCAGCCTGTTACCCGCACCTTTATTACAAATAAAGTAAGAAGCCTCCGAAGTCTTATCATTGCATTCCCGCTACCAAGAACACTCCAAAAAACATATCGTTATATCTCTCCTGTCCTCCAGTGTCGTCAGGTCGATTTCCCTTAACCTCTCCTCGTAGGACGTGTGTGTGTTAGTTACCATTTTGTCCTAGGCACATGTCGATTAGACACTAGGCCTGTTGTATGTATGTGTGTGTGTGTGTAACGAAACACTTCGAAATGTTTCGGCCCCGCCGGGAATTGAACCCGGGCCCTCCGTGCGTGAAGCAAGAGCGCTAGCCACCATGCCATCAGGGCATGTGTGTGTGTGTGTGTGTGTGTGTGTGTGTGTACTCGCATAGTTGTGGTTGCAGGGGTCGATACATAGCTCCTGGCCCAGCCTCTTCACTGACCGCTACTGGGTCACTCTCCCTGCGTCATGAGCTTTATCATACCTCTTCTTAAAGCTATGAATGGATCCTGCCTCCACTACATCTCTTCCCAAACTATTCCACTTCCTGACCACCCTGTGACTGAAGAAATACTTCCTAACATCCCTGTGATTCATCTGTGTGTGTGTGTGCGTGTGCGCGTGCGTGCATGCATGCATGCATACATAGCTGCGAGCAGTGTTGAGCTATGGCGTAGTGTGCTGGACTTATTAAAGCAGAACCTAACATAGGGTGTCGGGGGTTGCGGTCGCCCACACGAACAGAATTAGTTGGGATGGGTGTGCCAAACTGCAGCAGCTGCATAGTGTTTGTCTGTGGATTTGAGAGGAGAGGGAACTTTGGATTGATTCCTCCACACTTCCCAATGCATCTCTGCCCACACTCACAAGGCTCACAGTCACTTCCCACATGTTCAGTCTCCCCTGGGGAGGGGAGGGGTCAGGAGCGTATTAATGACCTGTTACGCTGGACAAAACAAAAATCGTCTGCTACTGAGGTTCAAGTATGTGCCCGACGTCAGAATTGACCCAGCATATCATTACTTACAAAGAATTTATTAGAAAATCGAGCATAGTGCGCAAGTGACGAATGTTCATGATGCTGAGGTGTCACCCGCTCGTCAGCACTACTAATAACAAAATTCGTGAATATTTATATCCTATGTTTCTCTAACTAAAAATCTTTACGTGCTGGATTTATTCGGATTTCAGATTCGAAATCAGCTTACTCGGGTTTGTCTAAAACACTGGGGTATAAATTGTAATATTCACTCCAGCTTAACAGACTCCAGGTAAACTAAATGACCCATTACTCAAGATTATTCTAGAATACCCTTTATACTTTCTGATGTATTAACAAGTCAGCCACTATTCAATGTTTTTTATAGGGGGGTGGAGGTTCGTGCAAAATAGTCCTAGTGAGAAATTGGCGCACTTTGGGCACAATAAGAGAACACTATATCAGCATCCGTGGGGCAAGACCTGCTACCACCAGACATCAGAAGTATTACTGGTGTAGGAGTTTTCCAGAGGAAACTGCATCACTACCACCACTTAGTGTTGGATCAACCAGGCTGTAGTTGGCATGTATGCCAGAGTGCCACCGACAGCAGCAACCTGGTTATACAGGCAACCAGCAGAAAAGTCTGGCCGGGATGCAAGTGTTCAGAGCTCTTGAAACCGGTCACAGGTATATCACTAATAAACTTCATCTTGTTCACACTTTACAACGGAAAAAATGGAATATCAAAGTTGAAGGATCAAGAAAACTAATCCTAGGTAGCTTGTTCGCTATTTTGGCTTAAATTGCAACGCTCTTCTTGCCGAATAAGGCAGGCGAATAATTTCGCAAAAATCATTCTGAAGCTAACGAAAAAAATATATTTCATTGTGTTTGTTAATTATTAAATTATTGTAAACTTATCTAAAATATATTTATTTGGATTAGGCTAAATTGCGCTTGTTAAAATAAGGTTAGGCAAGTTTTCTTAGGTTCTTTTGGTACAAAATTATTAATTTTTACATTAACATAAATGAAAAAAAAATATATATATCTTTAAACGTATAATACAAAATTTTAGAAAGGACTTAATTTTAAATGAGTTCTTGCTAATTGACCAATTTTTACCTATTCGGCATGATATATATATATATATATATATATATATATATATATATATATATATATATATATATATATATATATATATATTTATTTATTTTATTTACATGTGGAGCCTGGCCCATGGCCGGGCTCAGAGAGTAGATACTCTCGAAACTCTTCAAAGGTATATATCAAAGGAGAGGGAGAGAGCGAGCTAGAGGTAGCAAGCTTAAAGAGTAGGTTGTATTTGATGGACGTTTGTGTGTGAGGAACAACATGTCTGTCATGACGCTTGTCGGCAGTATGATATACCTTCCAGTTATGTTTACCTGTTGTTTCTTGTTAATTCTTGGTCCCCCTCCCTGCCTGATTCCAGACCAAATATATGGAAAAAGATCATGTGAAAGACCTGAGTGGCCTAATATCAGCTGACTTAACTTTTAAAAAAGACAGTAGGGATGTGTTGGGATGTCAAGGAAAATGATGATGTGGATCATGAGAACTCAAAACAAGGAAAGTACTGCCAGTTGTGATACTTCAAATCTTGTGTATTCTCTCACTTAAGAGTATTGTTCGCTGTTGACGGCTAAATTCAAGACGAGAGAAATAAGAGAACTGGAACAGATACAGAGATAATTTACGGCCTGGATAAAGCCAATAAAGCACTTAAAGTACTGGGAACTCCTCATAGTTCTGAATATATACTCACAGGAGCAGAGTAGAGAGAGAGAGAGAGAGAGAGAGAGAGAGAGAGAGAGAGAGAGAGAAATATAGATGTGGAAGATACTTGATGGACTATTACCAAATCTGCTCACTGCCACAACATAATAAACCCAGTGAAAAGCACAATTAGAGAACAATGTCTTAACATCCGCGTCCCAGATTATTCAACACTATACTAGAAGATATCAGAAGCACTAGTGAAACAAATATAAAGAGTCTTCCAGAGGAAACTGAACAAGCACCTCCGTCAAATTTCAGTCAGATCAACCAGGCTGTGATGGATATGTCGGCCACCGAGCGGCCAACAGCAGGAACCTGGTTGATTAGGCAAGCACTTGACAAGCCTGACCCAGGACCGGGCTGTGGGAGTAGGAAAACTCTCGAAAGCCTTCATAGGTATATTGAAGATGCCCACTTTTCATGTTATAAATTTTGCATATATTTTGTGGGCTATTGAAATACTATCTATTGTAGTTTGTGATTAATACGACCTTGGTGGCATGGGGCTGTGTCAGTGAGTTTTAAGGATTGTGGGATGACACCTGTGTTCAAGCTCCTTCATAGAATACCTAAGGCATGAAAGTGGTTTCTTGCAGATTTTGTGCCTGGGGCAGAGTGCAGGGGCATGCAATCGATGGCTTTTTCGATGTCGAGTTATGTCAAAGATTGATGTCGGCAGAGGGTTTTGAATGTCAGTATGATATTGAAGACATGTGATTTTTTCTTTATTAATATAGCCTTCCACGAGTCTGGTTTGGGTAGAGTGCATGGGAATACAATTAATGGCTTCTTCCAAGTGGAGTGGAGTTAGGGCTATGTCAGAAATTTTGGAGCTGTTGCCAGAGGTTAGAGTCTGGTTCGGAAGAAAATCATTTGGACTGTCAACCTTGAGTCTGATTTACGTATCACTAAACACACTCATACAGTCTTGCTTGAATGAGACGAAGATTACACTGATGTCAACAAAGAAATGTGTAAAATACAGTATTTTACACATTTCTTTGTTGACATCAGTGTAATAATCTTCGTCTCATTCAAGCAAGAGGCCAGTACTAGATATTTTTTTTTTGCACTCCGTAACTGTGCGTTCTGCATGACGCAATATATTCACAAGTAACTGTGCGTTCAGCATGACGCAATATATGCACAAGTAACTGTGCGTTCAGCATGACGCAATATATTCACAAGTAACTGTGCGTTCAGCGTGACGCAATATATGTACAAGTAACTGTGCGTTCAGCGTGACGCAATATATGTACAAGTAACTGTGCGTTCAGCGTGACGCAATATATGTACAAGTAACTGTGCATTCAGCATGACGCAATATATGTACAAGTAACTGTGCGTTCAGCATGACGCAATATATGTACAAGTAACTCCGCGTTCAGCATGACGCAATATATGTACAAGTAACTGTGCGTTCAGCATGACGCAATATATGTACAAGTAACTGTGCGTTCAGCATGACGCAATGTATGTACAAGTAACTGTGCGTTCAGCATGACGCAATAAAATGACAAGAGTTGATGACACAATAGACAAGTAGCTAAGTTCTCAAGATACCGCAATAAAGTGGCTGAGTGGTAATGACGTAGCTAATAAAGTGGCAAAGTGTTTAAGATGACGTAATAAAGTAGCAGAATGTTTAGGATGACGCAATCAAGTGGTAGAATGTTGAAGATGTATAAAGCTTCGGCAGTGTTGAAGATGACGTCATAAAGTGGCTGAGTGTTGACGTCATAAAGTGGCTGAATGTTGACGTCATAAAGTGGCTGTTTGCACCACTTTCACTCGTACTTTTTAATCCAGTCTTGGGCGATCTCGTTATTTAGAAGTGTGTGTATTTTGGCGTGATTAATATCCTGCTAGGCAGCTGCTGGTAATTATAGGCTGCAGGCTAATGTTAGTCATAGCCTCGAACATGACGTGTTAAAAGTTAAATCATAGATCCAAGGTTAATATTCATCAAAGCCTATTTTGTGACGTGTTAAATCGTACATCAAAGGTTAATGTTTCATTATAGCCTCTATTGTCACAGGTTAAATTTATAGACCCAACTGTAAGGTTTATCGAAGCCTATAATGTAACGAGGTAAAACAAGAGATACAAGTTCAGTGTTTATATTACCCTCTGATGTGTTAATTCAAAGATTCAATTTAGTCTTTGAATTAACACAAAGTACCTAGTCCATGTTAACATTTAATTGTGTAAAGTGTGTCTTGACGGTCATATACAGCATTTTTTTAAAGGTGTAGGCGCGAGTTAATGTGTGTTAAGTTGATTGATTGGTCGTAGTGCAGTCATGTTATCTTACGTTTAAATGCTACCTACCTGTAAACCTCTTTTAATATCAAATTCATTGTGTTACATAATGTGTAATATATTAACAGATTCATATAATGACTATTATCATGTTAAAGCACTTATATTGTATAATCATAAATAATACTAATGAAAAAAATAATTCTTGGGTGTTAACTGGATAAAGCAAATCATTGCATGGTAATTAAACTCTCACTAGGTGGCAGTGAGTGAGATTACTCAGAGTTGCTGTGTTAAAACCTTTTAACACTATCAAGAGGATTTCATTTTTTCAGGATTAATTGAAAAGCTGTCTGTTAATTCTCACCTTTACCTTTGATGAGTTTCAAGAGTTTTTCTATTCTCAGAGCCTGGCCTTGGGCTAGGCTAGTCTGATGCTTGCCTGGTCAACCAGGCTTTAGCTGCTGGTGGCCCGCTGACCCACATATCCATCACAGCCTGGTTGATCTGGTACCTGATGAAGATGCTTGTCCAGTTTCCTTTGGAAGACTTCTACATTTGTTCCAGCAGTGTTTGATGTCTTCTAGTAAAATGTTGAATAGTCTGGGGCCACTGATGTTGATACAGTGTTCCCTTATTGTGCCCATTGCACCCCTACTTTTCACTGGGTTTATTTTATCACGCCGGTATGTTATGGCAATGTGCAGATTTGGGACTAGGCCCTCAAGTAATCATATCATTTATTTCTATCTCTTGTGCTCCAATGAATACATATTTAGGACTTTTGAAGCGTTCTCATAAATTTAAATGTTTTATTGGCATTGACACTATTTCCCTGGTGTCTTTCACTTGTTCATTTCGTTCTAATTGATGATCCTTTTGAGTTTTGTGTACAGTGTCGCTTTTGAGTTCTTTATTCTTTCCATATCTAAGCTTCTGGAACTTATCAGCATTGAACATCATGTTTACCACTGGATATATCTTCCTGCAATTTTTCAAATTCTTCTACCAAGGTGACTTTCATGTTTATTTTAGTGTAATCTGAAAAGGATGATACAAAACTGTGACGGGTGTTTGTATCTGTCTGCTATGAGGATAGGAAACAGCAGAGGTGGCAGGACAGTTCCTTGTGGTACTGAGCTTTTTACTTCGCTTATGCTGGATTTTTTCTCTTTACTATGTTGTAAATGCCAGAAACTTGAAAATCCATCTGCCTACCTTCCCCGTCATGTCTTTGGGCCTCATTTAGTGTGCAATCACTCCATGATCGCATGTATCAAACGCCTTTGCAAAACCTGTGTATATTACATCTACATTTTGTTTTTCTTTTAACGCCTTTGTAAATTCTGTCATACTGGTTATGCAGCTGTGGCAGGCATGATCTTACAGTTCTAAAACCGTGATTGTTTAGGTTGTGCAGCTCATTTTGGCTAGTGCTGTACTACCTTCCTTATGCAAAATAGCTATGTCTGCACTCTTTAAGGTCTCTGATATTTCACCTAGATCTCAGCTCTTTCTCCAAAGGGTACTGAGTATTCTTGCTAGTGGTACTTTGCCCTTTTTTTTATATAAATAAGGAATAAATAAGGAATTGCATGAATCTGGTCCAGGTGCTGAGTCAGCTGGTATGTTTTATATTTCTTTTTCGAATTCTATGGGATTAGTACTAATGTTAATTGGTCTGCGCGGCTTTCAGATGGAATAAAAAAAAGTTTCTTAATTTTCCACCCTGCTTTCATTTAGTGGACACTCGCATTCGTGTTTTAGAATTCGCGCATTTCCTGTTCATCATCCGTGTATGAACCTCCTGTTATTAATGGTCCAGTTCCACAAGTTCTTAGCTTGGATTTTGCATATGTATAGAAATATTTGGGAATTCTTGCAATATCCTGGATGGCTTTTCATTCCTTTGGGCTTCTAATGTTTGGTACTACAGCTTAAGGTTTTGCTCTATCTCTTTGCTCTTTCGGCTAGGATTATCTTTCCTTCGTTGTTACATTTTGACGTGTGTAAAGCAATTCGGTAACCCTTTTTCTTCTGTATAATCTTTTACGCTCTCTTTTTATATCTGATCAGGTTTTCTTAATGGTACATATTTAATACAGACATGGTATGCTTGTGTGTTGAGGTTTTCCAGGCACTAGTGATGGTTTAGGGTGTTCATGAATTTTCCAGTATATGTCTGATAGTTCTTTATTAATTTTGTCCGGGTCAGTTCTGTGGTTAAGTTATATTATTTCTGGAGATCCCCCACCCGTGAGCTTTTACTCATATGTACATCTGTGATGTTGTGGTCAGAGTATATTGTTTTTGTGATTGTGTCTAATTAGTTTCTTGTTGTTTAAGATAAAATCCAGTGTATATTTATTCCTAGTGGGATCTGTTAACTGTTGCTTCAATGTAACCTTTTCACAAAGCTTCATTAGTCCCCTGTTGAGCCAAGGTGCTTCCAGTAACTATTTCTGGTACAATGTCATGATAAACCATCTTCCACTTTACATTTGGAAGGTTGAAATCTCCAAGGAGGATAATATTTGGTGTGGGATTTTTCCAGTCTTTCAAGACAGCTAATTATCTTTCTTAACTGATGTGTGAATTCCCCAGCCGTTGCTGACAGTGGTTTATATACGAGGATAATTACCAGATTCATATTTTCTACTAATACTTTATCATTCGATGAATTCTGCAGTTCTGTACCAGAAAAAAATATCTTTCACCTTGTGACCTATTAATTCTGCCGCATCAATACATATTATAGTTTTTGTTATAGTTATCTCACCATCCAAAACATCCCTTGTATGTGTTTGTGTAAATGCTCCAAACGTGGATTTGTTTGTGAGGAGCTTGCTAATATAGCTCACGTTGTTACTTTTATTTGCTTTCAAACCCCGAATGTTTGAAAAAAGAAAGCAGGATTTACGTTTTGAGATGTTCTGGTTCGTATGACACTGGGTATACCTGCTTTCTGCAGTAGTGATTGTACACCTGTCTGTCATATGTTTGACCCTGTTGACCGTATGACCGGCTTGGTTTGTCTCACTGCTGTGCACCTCTGTTCCATCTGTCGTTGTTCCCTGTTTGTCCTCATTTTTGGATCTCCTCGTTTCTCTTTTCGTTAAAAAAAAGATTGCTATTCATTTTTCATTCCTCTGCTTTCTCTGTAGTGCCGCGTTCCTTTAACGTGGTCTGGGCAATTAAAGTCATAACATTCTCTAAACTGCATTGAGGTTTTGCACATCTCTGGATGTAAGGGATACTTTCTCTTCCTTATCACATTGTCACAGTGTTTGCAGATGTTCTTACTGCCTACATTTACTGTAGTAGACTCATTCTCGTTTTCTGAAAAGTAATGTGGATCCTCTTGTTTGCCTTTTCCCTGAGCATATTTCTCCAGGTTATTGTTTCTTGATTTCCTGCTATTGTCTTTTCCCCTTTATATTTTTCTCATTGTCTTACATCCTTATTTCCGTCTCCTCTTTCCTGTTCCGAGTATGTCTCTACCGCTAAGAAAATTGCTAAGTGTAATTTAACATAAATTCCTACTAAAGATATATTTTTTTTTTGCCGCCGAAGTGGCTAGTTTATTATGCACACCATATCCATCCTGTGGCCAGTAACGCAGGAGCATATGAATGAACCAAAGGCCTAGGAACTAGGCCTCTGTAATTCTCACTGAAGAGAGAAATAATGTTGCTTTTTCATCAGATTCTAATATACATTTTCTTTCCTTTACAGGTAAACATGATGGCAACATGTACGAGGAAAGTGTCTCACTATTACCAGCACTTCACAAAGCTGAGTGGTATTAAGTTTTTCACTTGAAAACCAGTTTATCGCTCACTCTGATTCAGATAATCTTTTTATGGCACACTAAGTCCAGTCGTTACCAGAAATGTTCCCATTTGCGCTCGGGCTTTATTTTGAATAATTTGTTATAAACAACGCCATCTACATAACATTCCTGCTTGACATAATTTGTCCATCGGTGTGTATCATGCCGCGCCACGCCCCGGTAATCCATCCTCTACCATTTTATCCTCATTTTCTGCTTCCACTCTCTGGCCCCTCATAATTCCCCGTTCCATTGCTTCCCCTCACTCCCCCCCCCAATCATCTTCCCTCCATTCACCCCTCCCTTCTTTTCCTTTCATGTGACGCCCCTCTTTACCAGTTTGCTTATCTTCTCTTCACACTCTCACCCATAACGGAGCATCACTAAATTTTAAAAATATTAATTTCAAAGGGAGTTGTAATCTAGCAGCTGCGAGATTTGGCTCGCTCCTCCGTATATATATCTGGCCACTAGGGGAAATGAACATATACCTGTGACCAATTCGACGGTTCTGCTCTCCCAGACTGGTCTGAGGCCATACTTTCTTGTTGGTTGCCTGATCAACTAGGCTGATGCTGCCAGCGACTCTCGTACATAATCATAACAGCCTGGCAAATATGGCACTTGCAGGACGTTGTGGTTTAGTTTCCTCTTGAAAATAATACCCTTATGGCAATATTTAAAAAAGTCTGCTGTTAGAAGGTTGAAGAGTCTTAGAGCACGGATGTTGGCAGTTCTCTAATTGTGCATATATCACTCATGTTTGCTAAGTTGGTTTACACTTCCTCCCGTATCTTCCACTCCAGTAAGTTATGATACAGCATCTTTGTTGCATCATTCAGAGGTCTTTGAAGTTTGCGTAGTACAGTAGTTTAGATGTTGCTTAATCTCATAACGAGCCCTGCACATTTTCCAGCTGAGCTGTCCCTGGCCTTGAGAGGAGCTGCGAGCACAGGACACTGTACCAGACATTGTATCACAAATAATTTGAATAATACCATCATTGGCATGACTTGCCTTGTTTTGAAGATTTTCCGCTATTCATCCTATCTTTTTTATTATTTGGACCACCACAACCAACATAACACGAACCAGCATGGCTTTAGAGCGGGACGATCATGCCTGTCACAGCTGCTGAACCATTATGACAGAATTACGGAGGCATTGGAGGACGACCAAAACGCAGATGTGATTTACACAGATTTTGCAAAGGCGTTTGACAAATGCGATCATGGAGTGATAGCGCACAAAATGAGGGCCATAGGCATTACGGGGAAGATAGGCAGATGGATTTTTGAGTTCCTAACACACAGAACACAAAAAGTAGTAGTGAACAGGGCAAGATCCAGCATCAGCGAGGTCAAAAGCTCAGTGCCCCAAGGCACTGTCCTGGCACCTCTGCTGTTTCTCATCCTCATAGCAGACATAGATAAAAACACCCACCACACTTTTGTATCATCATTTGCAGATGACACTAAAATAAGCATGAAAGTCACCACGGTAGAGGACACTGAAAAATTACAGGAGGACATAAGCAGGGTCTTCCAATGGGCAGTGGAGAACAACATGACATTCAATGGTGATAAGTTTCAGCTGCTTAGGTATGGAAAAAATGAAGAACTCAAAAGGAACACTATATACAAAACGCAAGAGGGTCACCACATAGAACGAAAGGAACACGTAAAGGACTTGGGAATAATTATGTCTGCTGATCTGTCGTTTAAAGACCATAACAAGACAAAGATCACAACAGCCAGGAAGATGACGGGGTGGGTATTGAGAACTTTCAAAACAAGGGAAATAATGCCGATGGTGACACTATTCAAATCGCTAGTGCTCCCTCACTTAGAATACTGCTCAGTGCTGACGGCCCCGTTCAGGGCAGGAGAAATAGCAGAGCTGGAACAAATCCAGAGATCGTTTACGGCTCACATTGAGCCATTGAAACATCTAAATTATTGGGAACGCCTTCAAGTCTTGAACATGTACTCATTGGAGCGGAGGAGAGAGATACATGATAATATATACATGGAAAGTACTTGAGGGCCTGGTCCCAAATCTGCACACTGCCATAACAACATACTGGAGTGAGAGATATGGGAGAAAGTGTAAAATAAACCCAGTGAGGAGCAGGGGTGCGGTGGGGACAATACGGGAGCACTGTATTAACATCCGGGGTCCCAGACTATTCAACATCTTACCAGAAGATATCCGAAACACGGCTGGAACCAGTGTAGAAGCCTTCAAGAGGAAACTGGACAAATATCTTCACCAGGTGCCAGATCAACCAGGCTGTGATGGATATGTGGGGCAGCGGGCCTCCAGCAGCAACAGCCTGGTTGACCAGGCAAGCACCAGACGAGCCTGGCCCATGGCCGGGCTCAGAGAGTAGATACTCTCGAAACTCTTCAAAGGTAAGGTATATCAAAGGTCTAGTCTTCTCTGAATAAGTTGATTCTCTATAAATGATATTGATTCCCGGTGTACCATCTTGCCAGAAGATATCACAGACTGCAGGAACAAGTGTACAAGTCTTAGAGGAAACTCGATAATGTTCTCCACCAAGTGCCATATCATCCAGGCTATGACGGATATGTGGGCCAGAGGACGGACAGCAACAACAGCCCGATTGACCAGGCTAGCACCAGACAAGCCTGGACCAGGGCTGGGTTACGGGAGTAGGAAAACTCGTCAAAGGTATATCACCGGTGAGATACACGGCATTCTAAAGGAATGTGAAGGTGAGGAATGATTGTGAGAGAATCGTGATTGAGGGAGCGAGGGATGGGGGTGTGAAACAGGGAGGGGTCAGGGATGGCGATTGACTAGGGGGAGGATATGGGATTATGTGAGCAGGGGGAGTGGGTAACGGATGGATAGGGCAGGGGGTGAGAGTTAGGTATTGTGAGAGGACGGAGGAGGAAGGTGAGGAATGATTCGGGGCGGGAGGGAGAGGATAAGGGACAGTGAGGGAAAGGGACGGCGCAGAGGAAGGGATGGAGTGAGGTCTGGGAAGAGGGAGAGATGGAGGGGATCTGGGGAGAGGGAGAGGGATGTAGGGGTTCTGGGAGAGGGAGAGGGATGGAGAGGTTTCTGGGAAGAGGGAGTGGGTGTGGTATTGGCTGGTGTGGTTGTCCTTGCTGCGTAGTAAGCCTTACAGTTGAAGATTGAGACACTTATGCAACATATGGGAATCTTTATTAAGGAAACGTTTCGCCACACAGTGGCTTCTTCAGTCCAATACAAAGTACAAATGGGTAAGGAGAGGAGGAGTTTGAGGTAATCAGTCCCTCAGCCTGGAATAAATGTGTTCAGTCCATCACTCTTGTAGAAAGTACAGCATAGGGCTGTGAGGAGCAGGGGTGCAGTGGGGACAATACGGGAGCACTGTATTAACATCCGGGGCCCCAGACTATTCAACATCTTACCAGAAGATATCCGAAACACGGCTGGAACCAGTGTAGAAGCCTTCAAGAGGAAACTGGACAAGTATCTTCACCAGGTGCCAGATCAACCACGCTGTGATGGATATGTGGGGCAGCGGGCCTCCAGCAGCAACAGCCTGGTTGACCAGGCAAGCACCAGACGAGCCTGGCCCATGGCCGGGCTCAGAGAGTAGATAAACTCTCGAAACTCTTCAAAGGTATATCAAAGGTAAAGGTAATACAGTTAATTTATTTCACTGATCACGTGCATGCTATTTCCTATGCATTGTTGCGTAATTTTTTTTTACCTCCTCGTTCAAAATGAGTTAAATCGTTGTGATGTAAACCTCTGCGCCTAGTACCACCAGACTCCTTCCTGTCTATCTCCGTCTACCAAGTATGACTGATAAGCCAGTAGTAGCCTTGTATTGACCAGTCATTGGGCCAAACTCTGCCACAAACGCGGCTGAGACTCGCGTCAAGGAACACTTGTTCTGTTTCCAGACAAAGCTTACCTAACTTAACGTAAACTCTTTGACAGCAGCTGCAGCTGGCAGCGCCTCGGCCTTAGGCGTAACTGTACCACTGAGTGAGTGATATCTGAAGTGAAAGATAGCGGAGGAAGTGTGGGAAAAAAAGATGAAAAGAAAGGATGCCATGGGCACAGTTGGAGAACAGTCAACATGCATGATCCATGACTCTTCAGCCTATTACTAGCAGATATAGTAGGTTTAGCGCTTCTTTTTTATTATAATACTAATATTGTATTAAGCAAACTAGCAGATATAAGAAATATTGTTATAATAAAGTAGAGGTTTTCAAGAGGAAACTGGACTATTATCCACGCAATGTGCCCGATCATCCCAAGTGTGATGGTTATATGGTCTTGGGAGCCGCTAGTAGCAACAAACCTGATTGACTAGGCAGTTAACACAGAAGCCTGGCTCAGGCCGGGGTAGAAGAGCCCACAATACTGGTCTCAGGTAGTTTCATTTTTTCTGACTAATGTAATAACAACTGTGAAGTGGCGGGGACGACCTCCAGGTCTTCCTGGGTGGGTCGTGCGCGGCGCACACCATTGGCGCTCCTCATTTTTATCTTCCTGTTTATTGGTTTCCTGTTGTTTCTCTACACTATTTTGCTTTCACTATTCCGTCTCCTCCCATAGTCTCGCGGGGAAAGACGAGGTGGTATTGTGCTCGTTAGAGAAAATATCTCGTGACTCGTGTCTTAGTCATAGTGACTCAGTGAAGCTTTTTTTCCTGGTTTCCTGCGAAAGGTGGTAACCCAGAGAAGAAAACACATTCACCATTATTCATTCAGTCGCTGTCTTGCCAGAGGTTTGCCGACATCATAGCTCACATCACATTACAATTAACGTATCATATAAAATGTTATTTTCTTGCTTATTCTTCTTGGTCGTTTTGCACTTAAAATAATACGAAAGGGATTCCAACAGATCCCATCAGAGGTATGACCGTACTATGGCGCAGGCAAGTCTCCACAACTACTGTTTACCCGATGTAGCTTTGTAGGTCATGTGTGTGGAAAGTCGGGTGGGTCGGCAGCTCTCGTGGGAACAAAAACCAGTCCGGGGATGCACATGGGCAGTGGCAACAGCAGCCGCCACTACCACTGAAGCGGTGGGGGCGGCGGCGGCGACGTCGACTGTGCCGACGACGACGACGACGGCAGAAGCGTTTTTACCTTACCTTTGATGAATTCTGAGTCTTTCTACTCTCTGAGCCCGGCCATGGGCCAGGCAGCGGCAACACGTCATCACCTGAGGTACGCTTAACATTACTGGCTGGGATCAATCTCTTCTTCACTCGACGCTAACAAAAGTACTGGGTGACCCTTGTCTTGCCTTTCTGGGCGTTTTTCCACGTTGTTGGCTTGCTGAAGCTCCACAATTTCTTGCTAGCTTTTTCAAAACTTTGTCAACATCCTTCCCTCATTCTTAAGGGGACTTACCAACAGACCCTTACATGTCTTCAAAAGGGAACTTGATAAGTTCTTCAAGTCAGTTTCTGATCAGCCGTGCTGTAGTGCACACATTGAACTGCGTGCAGCTGGTACTAACAACCTGGTCAGTCAGGTGAACCACCTGGAGGCCTGGTCTAGGACTGGACCACGGAGTACAGCCTAAGAGGTCAAACGCTGCAAAACTCACTCAAGGAAAAGGATCTTGGGGTGAGCATCATACCAAGCACATCTTCTGAGGCGCACATCATCCAAATAACTGCTGCAACATATGGCCGCCTGGCAAACCTGAGAATAGAGTTTCGACATCTAAGTAAGGAGTCATTCACGACACTGTGCACCATGTATGTCAGGCCCATATTGGAGTATGCAGCACCAGTATGGAACCCACACCTGGTCAAACACGTCAAGAAGTTAGAGAAAGTGCAAAGGAGCTGAGGGGTATGTCCTACGAGGAGAGGTTAAGGTAACTCAGCCTGACAACACTGGAGGACAGGAGTGATAAGGGGGACATGATAACGACATGTAAAATACTGTGAGGAATTGACAAAGTTGATAGGGACAAAATGTTTCAGAGATATGAGACAACAACAAGGGGTCACAGCTGGAAGTTGAAAACTCAGATGAGTCACAGGGATGTCAGTAAGTACTTGTTCATTCCTAGAGTTGTCAGGAAGTGGAACAGTCTGGAGAGTGATGTAGTGGAGGCAAGATCCATACATATCTTTAAGAAGAGGTACGATAAAGCTAATGGAACAGAGAGAGTGAACCTAGTGGTGATCAACGAAGAGGCTGGGCCAGGAACTATGACTCGACCTCTGCAACCACAAATAGGTAAGAACACTTTCATACAGTTACGGGAGTATACAAAAAAGTATAATTGTGTACACACACACACACACACACACACTCACACTCACACTATTCAACATTTTACCCGAAGACATCAGAAACATGGCTGGAACAAGTGTAGAAGCCTTCAAGGGAAAACTGGACAAGTATCTTCACAAGGTGCCAGATCAACCAGGCTGTGATGGATATGTGGGGTAGTGGGCCTCCAGCAGCAACAGCCTGGTAGACCAGGCAAGCACCAGACGAGCCTGGCCCATGGCCGGGCTCCGAGAGTAGCTAAACTCTCGAAACTCTTCAAAGGTATGTGGTACATAACTAATCACTTTGAAAAGGAATTAAATTCCAAGCGCTTTTTGTGACCTCTCATTGACATTGTTGAGGCAGTGAATGTTACGGAGTGGCTAAGAGAGGATACTCTCATATATGGGAGAGAGGCGTCTTAATATCTAACATGAAATCCAAGTGCTGTTGGCGAGTAAGAGGAGGAAGAGGGGAGGGAGAAGAGTGAAGTAGAGAGAGGAGAATGGAGAGATGATATACCTTTGAAAAGTTTCGAGATTTTCTACTCCCGGAGCCCAGCCCTGGGCCAGGCTTGGCTGGTGCTTGTCTGTCAAAAAGAGGGGAAGTGGAGAAATAAGAGGGAGGAGGGAAAGTTGAGAGAGAAAGGTGAGGGTGGGGGTGAAGGTACTGAAGGAGATGTTGGAAATGTTTCATTCAGGATTCACAGTGTATTGATCTGGTCAATATCTGATTAAGACCTGTGTCATGAGACTTCTGTCCTGACGAATAAACCACCAACCCTTGCTGACACTATATACTTGAAAACCATGCAGTGTCCAACGTTCATATATTTTGAATGGTCCTCCCCTTCTCTCTCCATTCCCGCTGCCAGACGTGTCTCGCTCGTTTATGTACTTAGTCCTTGGCAGGTTAACTATAGTATATATAGATTTATTGAGTTCAAATTAAAAACTGAAAGCAACTTAATTTAACTTTAAAATTATAATTGAATGTTCAAAAACAGACATAATACAGTACGTAAGAGCGCGCATTATGTGGTGAGGCTGGATTGTATCAGTGTGGTGAGGAAGGTGTTGAAGGAGTGGAACTGGTACTTGAACAACCACGAGGACCACCTCAGCCCTCGCTTCAACACTTAGGCAAGAAGCGTAACAAAAGAATTTCTTACCTTGTAATTTCTGACGAGATTTTCTTTGTGTATATTTCATTAATACGAGAAGTTAACGTTAGACATTAGACTGGGTGCAGGTAGCACCAATAGTCTGATTGTTGAATCCATCAATCAGGGGTCCTGATCTAGGACTGGGCCGCTGGAGCGATGACCCTTGAAATCCACAACAAATTGCAGCGTAACATAAGACCGAACATTCTGCAGAAGCTGTAAGGATGGGCTGCGAGACTACAAAAAAAAACTCTACACTTTTCAGATCGCATGTGCTCTCTAGCTTGTATTCCTGTTCAGTGTAAACGGCTCCATTCAGGGCACAAGATATATCGCACCTGGAACACATTGAAAGATCATTTACGGCCCTCATTGAGCCAGTAAAGCATTTAAATTTCTGGAACACCCCCAAAGTCTTAAATATGTACTTGATGGAGCTCATGAGAGAGAGATGCATGATAATGTATACGTGGAAAGTACTTGAGGACCTGATTCTAAGTCTACACACTGTATAACATACTGGAGTGAGAGATGTGGGAGAATGTGTTAGAATATACCCCGTGAAAGGATGGGGCGCCGTGGGCACAATAAGAGAATATTGTATCAACATACGCGACCCCAGACGATTCAACATCTTACCATAATATATCAGAAATTCTACTGGTGTGACGGATATGTGGACCAGCGGACGGTCAGCAGCAACAGCCTAGTTGACCAGGCAAACACCAGACAAGCCTGGCCCAAGGTCTGGCTGCGAGAGTAGGAAAACTCTCGAAACCCATTAAAGGTATTTCAAACGTATGTCATCCTCATACACCATATAAACTGTGGGCGCCTTTACTTCTAAACACAACATCACTTATGTATGACTTATCTTCCATACACAATCACTATAAATGGCTTATCTTCCATACACAATCACACTATAAATGGCTTATCTTCTATACACAATCACACTATAAATGGCTTATCTTCTATACACAATCACACTATAAATGGCTTATCTTCCATACACAATCACACTATAAATGGCTTATCTTCTATACACAATCACACTATAAATGGCTTATCTTCCATACACAATCACACTATAAATGGCTTATCTTCCATACACAATTACACTATAAATGGCTTATCTTCCATACACAATCACACTATAAATGGCTTATCTTCCATACACAATCACACTATAAATGGCCTATCTTCCATACACAACCACATTATATATACCTTTTCTTCCATACACAGTCACTGTTAATATGCAGACATTTCACCTTTAGATCATTAACTGTGAACATAACTCGCTAGTAAGAAGACCTCGCCTTCGTTCTCAGCTTTAAGCCAGCCTTTCTCATTAGGTATGTCCACAACCTGGTTTTAAATAGTTAAATTGCAATTAGACCTCGCAATGTTTCTGAAATTTCTTTGTAATATTTTCAGTCTTCACAACTGCAAAGTCTGGCAGGCATTGTTCACAGCAATAAAGGCAACTTGCAAATAGACCTTCAGGTAATAGTGTCTGCAAACTCTGTGTAAAACTTAAGGTCTGTATGTAACATTAACACTACAGACAAGTTCAGAAATGTTGTCTCGCATCCCATTTGACCTTTTGTAGTATTGTTTAAGGGGCACGTCAGTTCCCCTGTTTTCTAATATGTTATTTTTCCCCTGTAATCTTTGTTCATAATTACTATCGCATTTGTTTTGTCTGCTTTCGTAAGGTGAAGTCTAGAATCTTTTCTAAATTCATGGTATAACTTAACCAAGTTTTTAGGACAATTGTGTTGCAGATTCAAGCTCTGTAAATTGCTGATTCAAGCTCTGTAAATTGCTGATTCAAGCTCTGTAAATTGCTGATTCAAGCTCTGTAAATTGGTGATTCAAGCTCTGTAAATTGGTGATTCAAGCTCTGTAAATTGGTGATTCAAGCTCTGTAAATTGGTGATTCAAGCTCTGTAAATTGGTGATTCAAGCTCTGTAAATTGGTGATTCAAGCTCTGTAAATTGCTGATTCAAGCTCTGTAAATTGCTGATTCAAGCTCTGTAAATTGGTAAAATAGACTTATTCAATTGGGCCAGAGAAAATAATACTGTATGTTCAACAAGGACAAATTTCAGCTATACCGTTATGAAAAAATAGTGACTGTAAAATTCCAAAACGCCACACGATAATAACCCCCTTCAAGACTCATGCTTAAAATTTTTCCTATATGTTAGCAGCAGATCTCACAGTTCTAGGATCAGTACACGAGACATTTATTGAACTCTGTCGTGTGATACACCCGAGGGGGTGGTGTAGAATCCCGACACCTGCCTCGGGCGTGCCATTCCTCTGAAGTCAACAGGAAGTGACGTACCTACCTGGTTATAGCAAGTTTCTCTCAAAATTTTAACACCATTTTTATAAATGTTTAATAGTTTATACAAGACAAATATTGTCTTTTATATAATACATAGTATCATGTTTAAGTCTCCATAATTCAAAAACCATTTGGTGTAATTTTTATAGTACTTACCGATTATATTTGTTTCTGTAATGGAATTTCTTGTGAGGTCTTCAGATGTATGCAGGCACGTCCACTACATCATTCTCGTAAATGTTTTTACAGCTTATACGTTATCACTACAATAGAGATGTTTTTTGTTAACATTGTACACACGATGAACAATAGTGACTCGTGAAATGCTTTTTATGGAGCCAAGTTGCTACCCTCACACTTAGAAGTGCCAGAACACTTTTATTTCAACTACTTCCTCTTTTAGCTTGTCGATCAGTTGTTCGAAGGCCTCCGGTGAAGCCCCTCCTCTCCAGGTGTTCCAGTAGCCACCACCTGGCAATCATGTTCATTACCCTGGACATACCTCTGAATGGTTTTGATAGTTATTTTGATTTAACAGCATGGTCTATGGCCAGAGTTCTATAATGTATCTTAAATGCATTTATAAAACTACGCAACCCACGAGCCCACGTAGCCATCACAGTCTGCTTCATTAAGTTCCTTCTGCGGAAACTAGCTGGGTTTCCTCTAGTTGTTGTTATAATTTACATCTGGAAAATTCCGAGAGATTGATCTCTAATCTGTACACTGAATTGACTCCCTACAAAAACAAGAGGCTCTACAGGCGATGCAAAATAACCCCAAAGCAAGATCGAGACTCAACACCCTCCCTTCATTCCTAAGGAAAATTAACAATGGATCCCTAGCTGTTTTCAAGAGGGAACTTATTTCTTCAGATCAGTTCCTGATCAGCTGGTCTGTGGAGCATACGTTGGACTCCGCGCAGCTGGCACCACCAACTTGATTGATGAGGCCATAACCAGGAAGCCTGGTCTAGGACCTGGGTGCAGGGACGTAGAGCCCCTAAATCGTCTCAAGATAACTTTGAGGTAGAGTGAGGCAGAGACACGGAGCTCACTACCTGACCAGAGATACTGTCAGGTAGACTCCTGGTAAGCGGTGTCTCAGGCGAGTGTTGATTATGGTTGTGTTCGTATTCGTGTTCGACGGCAAGGCTTGGCGACTAACATGGTAAAAAAGTCACCATGTACAGAACACACCTGTATTTACGTACAACGCTTCGCTCTAAGTAGAGTTTTATCGAGTCATTTATTTCAAATTGTATTTTTATACCTCTTATGGTCAATTATTTTCAATAATTTGCTTCGTATATTCAAAAAAGATATCCTGTACGTAGTGAAGGTTATTTAATTTCTTGATCACTTCCTGCGTTGGCTTAAGGAAGCGAAGTAAAAACTACGTGACAAAAAGTGTGGCTTCTTGTGGCAGGTGAAGGGAACGAGTTATTTAAACGTGGTTATGTGAGAAGCAGAGAGGTGTGGTGTCCTTGACTCAGTAGGAAAGTCACTAGGTGACGAGGTGTGAGAGGGGAAGTGTTAGGGGAGGAAGTGGGTGGGGAAGAATAGAGAGTAAGGGGATATCGAGGAGAGAGGAAACTGTGAGGGATACGAATGAAATACGTAGAAATCAGAGAGCGTGAAGGAGTAACACAGGCGATCCTCTTCCTCTTCTGTCATCGATCCTTGCGTTGATTCCGGGGGCCACCGTCCCCTCGGCCCGGACCCAGACCAGGCCTCCCGGTTACTGGCAGTTTATATCCTTTGTATGATATTCTCTGTCCTTCTAAAGTCTCCCGGCTCAGGCTGACAAATTTCAACTCTCTGACCCCCATCCTGCGTGATGGAATATGAGAGGGAAACATAGCTAGCTTTTATTTCAATTATTAATAATAATAATAATAATAATAATAATAATAAGAAGAAGAATCTTTATTTCTACAAGTACATGTACAAGGTATACAGGACTACCTGATATCAATGACATGCTACTATATAGAAAGCCCCTTGTAATGCAGAGCATTTCGGGTAAAATAGGTCAATTTTATCCCCAGGATGCGAAACACACCGGTAGACTAATACCCAGGTACCTATTTTACTGATAGGTAAACATGAAAAGCAGGTGCCTTAAGGAAACACGTCCTAATGTTTCCACCCGTACCGGGGATCGACCCCTGGACCTCAGTGTGTGAGCTGAGTGCGCTAGCAATCGAGCTACGGGACACATTGTGTAACTGTTATATGGAATAGTGTAGCAGCAGCTAATGTATCCTATTTTGTTAAATAAAATAAAGATCTACACAGAGTGTAGTAGTGATCCAATAAAAGCTCTTCTGCGAACATGTTTTTCTGTATCTGTTGATTTTGGAGGTCATCTTCCCCGCGGCTGGGACCCAGACTGACCCCAGGGACGATGACCTCTGGAAGCAGGTGATTAAGGAAATAATTGTAGATAAATGGTTCAGAGAACCGACAAGTTGATAAATTTTCAAGACTGGTGGACTGATTACATTGACTCCAGGCTGAAGGACTGATTACCTCAAACTTGATCTTCGCCATTTTTCTTTGTATTAGACTGATGAAGTCACTGTGTAGCGAAACGTTTCCTCAAAGGTAACCAAGTCTTGCACATATGTCTAATTTATCAGAGAAATAATTGTTTGCCTGTTCCGAAGACTTGTGTTTTGCTTGTCGCCATACTGGCATATGACTTCCTGGTGAGGTGTTTCAGGGAGCAGCGTCCCTGCGGCTCGGTCTCAGATCAGGTCTTCTAATTAGCGGTCTGGTCAGTCAGGTTGTTGGTGCTTGTCTGTACTCTGGCATGGACGCTACGGCTTGTATTAATGTTGGTGGAATTACCGACAATATGTTAGGTAAAAGGACACAAGTAAAAGTCCTCGTCCCTTCCTCTCCCATTATTCCTTTCCACCGCCCTCCTCCCTCTCCTTTCTGCTCAGCTAGTTTGACCATTATTTTTTCACCCAAATCGCATTTTTCATCCTCATGCCCCATATTCTTAATTTGTGTATTTTTCTCCCTTCTCCACCTCACCGTACCTTCCTTTATACTTTTTGTCAGCTTTGTCTTTTCCCTGCGTGTTCCTCCGTATATTATGTCTTCTCCCATGTCATTTGCTTCATCCCCACCCTATTCCTCCACCTGCTTCCTTTCCTCCCCCTCCTCATCCTTACTTAAGCCTTGGAGAGCAGGATGGGACGGTGTACTGGGCCGCCTTGCACATGCTGTGGTAATTGCATGATTGAGGACGGTATCCGGCCGACCCATCTGGTGTAGTCTCCCCCCGCTACGATTTGATTACTCTTGAGAGAGCATCTTGCCACAAAGCTTTGTCTTCATGTCTTGTTTCTCTGCTCATCGGTTTATTTCAAACTCTCTCGTCGACTGTTTGCCTTCAATATGTTTAGGTGAATAGAGGAAACCTACGTGGAGACGAACATTGTGAAACAGAGACTGTACATTTCCGTATTCGTCTGAGCTTTTCAGCAGTACAGAAAAGTGAAAAATCTGGTTTGTATAGTACGCAAATCTTAAGGGAAGTTTAAATGTGTAGTTTATTGTGCATGTCATGTTAGAAGAAGATGTATTTAATGTTAATAATGCAGTTGGTTATTTTCTAGCGTTATTTTAGTAGAGTGCTTTATCAGCCAGGTTGGTTAGGTGAGGTTCGTCAGGACAAGTGTTTCCTGACGCGGATCTTAGTCAGATGATGACCAGCCGTTGGAGCTTCTGGTCACCTGACCGAGGCCTTCCGCTGGCTTACCGGTCCACCCCTTTAAAAATTATGGTCATATTTATAACCATTTGTCAGCCAGGTTGTTATGGCCTGCGGGCCTGCGGGCCGCTAACAGCCCTGAAGCCAGACGAAAGTCTGACTTCAGTGCGAGCTGCAGGAGTAGAAAAGTCCCGAAACCGATCACAGGTATGTCACAGGCTTAACACTTTTGAATTAACTCTGGTGTTTTCTTGTTTCCTCCGCGGGTATCTCTTAAACCCAAGACTTGTGGTTAGTAACATGGTCAACCAGGCTGTTGATGCTTCTTACCCACACTGTATTCTCATGTTTTGCGGTTATCTTGGTCGGTTATATTTCGTGTCCCGTATTGCGGTTGCGGTTACGTTTCATTGATTGTATTTCCGCACATTGCGTTACGGTTAGTTCGTTCAACACGTTTCCGTTCTTGAAATAACTTGCAAGAACAGGAAGAACCCTAACTATTCAGTCTACTGCCAGTGAATATCAGAAATATTGCTAGTGGGTCGATGTGATCAGTCCATCAATATATGAACTGATTACATCGACTCCAGGCTGAAGGACTAATTACCTCAAACTCCTGATCTTCAACCATTCTTCTCTGTATTGGACCGAGGAAGCCACTGGTTGGCGAAACGTTTCCACAGTAAAGATACCCAAGTGTTGCACAAGTGTCTAATTCATCATCTTGTCGGGTCTCTGAACCATTTATTTAATTACAAACTATTTTTTATTCATGGATGTAACTCGGGAAGATTAATATTAATACTAAGGGAGACTGAGTATATAGTAAAATGATAAGGTAAATAGGTACTAGGCAACCTGGCATATTACAGCTCCACAGGGATATACAAATAAATTATTTCATTTCTGTAGTATACACCACACTACAAGTCCTCCTGACTCCTCGCTACTACAGCTTGTAATTTCCTAGTTCAGAGTGCAACGGACAAGTGAAGTAGTAGCAGCAGCAACACACACAACAAGAGGCATTCTTGAGCTTCCCCAGCGCTCGGGCTTAATGCCCAAAGCTAGGGTGTGGCTCCAAAAGGATCCTGTAGTGCTTGCTGCCTTTGCACCTCCTGACATCGTCTGCTGCTATGCAGCTGCCACACCCTTCGAGCCCAGTGTGGGAGGGGTTTGTGGCAGCCCAAGGTGCCTAGCTTCTCCCTCCGAGCCCCGTGGAGGCGTTGAATGTGGCTAGGCCTGAGGACAGCTAGTCCCAGAAGACGAGGAGGTATTGTACCTCATCCCATGGCAGACATTGATCTGAGACACTCCCACGACAGGGAGCCAAGGCCGGACCACCTCTTACCCTCGATATACCCTTGAAGAGTTTCGAGAGTTTAACTACTCTCAGAGCCCGGCCATGGGCCAGGCTCGTCTGGTGCTTGTCTGGTCAACCAGGCTGTTGCTGCTGGAGGCCCTCTGCCCCACATATCCATCACAGCCTGGTTGATCTGGCACCTGGTGAAGATACTTTTCCAGTTTCCTCTTGAAGGCTTCTACACTTGTTCCAGCCGTGTTTCGGATATCTTCTGGTAAGATGTTGAATAGTCCGGGACCCCGGATGTTGATAGTGTTCCCTTATTGTGCCCACCGCACCCCAGCTCCTCACTGGGTTTCTTTTACACTTCCTCCAATATCTCTCACTCCAGTATGTTGTTATGGCAGTGTGCAGATTTGGGACCAGGCCCTCAAGTACTTTCCAAGTATATATTATCATGTATCTCTCTCTCCTCCGCTCCAATGAGTACATGTTCAAGACTTGAAGGCGTTCCCAGTAATTGGAAAAGGCCCGGGCCCGGCGATTATACCGGCGAATCTACTATTTACGTAGTTCCCAGTTCAGGTTTTCAGGCACTCCACTGTGTGCTCGCTCATAGAGATGTGAATGCCATTCCTCTGGCGAAGGGAGATTAGCACTCCTGGATATTACTGTTACAAACAAGATAGTGGAGACAGGCTCCATATTTCTCAACAGGTATATCACACAGGTAAATCATAGGTTGCATATGCATCTTATCCATTACAAAAAAATACTCCCAGCTAGAGCAAGAGAGACTGCAAAATACCATCCAATGGAAAGCAGAGGCGCAAATGTATACCAATAACTCTTAAATATTAAGTGTAAACGACCATTTCCGAACGTTTTCGTACTGTCAGGCTTGACTGAAGCAGAGGCTATCCTAGTGTTTGGCTGATCAATCAGGCTATTTTTATCAGATTAGTGACTCACTTGAGAAGCATTAGGTATAAAAATATAGTTGAGAATGTGGTGTATGAGATAGAACTCATTGAGACACCCGGGGTCCCAGACTATTCAACATCTTACCAGAAGATATCCGAAACATGGCTGGAACCAGTGTAGAAGCATTCAAGAGGAAACTGGACAAGTATCTTCACCAGGTGCCAGATCAACCAGGCTGTGATGGATATGTGGGGCAGCGGGCCTCCAGCAGCAACAGCCTGGTTGACCAGGAAAGCACCAGACGAGCCTGGTCCATGGCCGGGCTCAGAGAGTAGATAAACTCTCGAAACTCTTCAAAGGTATATCAAAGAACATAAAATACACCGCGACAGACATAGTAGAGGCGGCGAGACATGATACTAGAAGAGGGAGCAGCACGAGGGAATGACAACACAAGTAAGAGATAACGACTCAGTTTAGATAAAGAGACGTTAATGTATTCCTTCATTGTGAGCGTAGCAAAACAGTTGAAACACAGCGACACATTAGAAGAGACATAGATTGATTCCAAAGCAAATACGATGGAACTATATCACGTTACTCGTTATATTGTGACGGACCCGAGAACTTGAGCTCAGCCTTCGCCAATTGAGCTCGCCTCGTCTCCAACACTTGAGTTTCTACATTCCTCCCCTCTGTTATCTCACCTCTAGTAGTGAGGCGACGACCTATAATCTCCAGGTAAGAATTGATAACTCAAGTGGGCAAGCTAGCTACACGGATCCACACACTGGTGTAAGTGTCGCCGGGGCCGGAGGTCACACTTTCATGTTCACTACCTGGTCACTCAAGGTGTTGCTACTAAAGGTTCGTATGCCTACTTAGCCATCACAGCCTACTTGATAAGGCACTTGTAGCAGGTAGTGGTTCATTTCCTCTTAAAAATCTTACATTTTGTTTTGTATACCTGTACACGGTTTCGAAGGTTATCGCCGCCGCGGCCCAGTCCAGGATCAAGTTTCCCGGTTACTGTCCTGATCGACCAGGCTGTTGGTGCTAGCTTTAAGAAGACGCATTACTCATTCACCGAGAAAAATGACATTTAGAAAGTAACCTTCAGGGTTTATCTCCAATGGACAATTCAGACATAAGTTTGTTTTACTCTTGG
>WNWK01015417.1:0-15000 GCA_009830355.1 Cherax destructor | reverse complement strand
GTGACCAAGTGTTGTCACAGTGAAGGCAGGTCCTGACAACTCCAGCACACGTTGGTGCCAGGATCTCTGTGACCAAGCGTTGTCACAGTGAAGGCAGGTCCTGACAACTCCAACATACGTTGGTGCCAGGATCTCTGTGAACAAGTGTTGTCACAGTTAAGGCAGGTCCTGACAACTCCAACATACGTTGGTGCCAGGATCTCTGTGAACAAGTGTTGTCACAGTGAAGGCAGGTCCTGACAACACCAACATACGTTGGTGCTAGGATTTGTGTAAAAGTCTTGTCAAAATGAAGGCGAGTCCTGACAACCTAATCACACATTAGTGCCAGGATGTGTGTGTACAAGTGCTATCCCAGGGAAGGCGGGTCTTGACAATCCCGGCACACGTTGGCACAGTACTCGCCTCACTTCTCTTTCTCATTATTATATCCGTCATCAAAAAGGACATAAATCATAACACCGTAATATCATTTGCGGATGACACAATAATCTCATATAAGAGTGGTGTCCGACGAAGACTCAACAAATCTTCAAGCGGATATAAATGAATTCTTCCAGTGGTCCTAGGACAAGTTTCAGTGCTCCGCTATGAAATAATGGAGGAAATAGACTATAACAAAGTACATACAGGACAAACTCAAATAATTCAGTAGAATGAAAGCACCTAGTGTGAGACTTAGGAGTGATAATGTCAGAAGAGATCACATTCAAGGCTTACAATAATGTTAGTAATGCTACCGCAAGAAAAATGATAGGCTGGATAACTAGAACTTTCAAGACAAGAGATGCTGAGTCAATAATGATGCTCTTCGGTCTGGGACCGGGTCACTGGGGGCGGTGAGCTACGGAAGTGACTAAGGTAAATTCCTAGAATACTGCTGTATACAAACTGCCCCCTTCAAGGCCGGCGTGTTTGATGATCTGTAAACGTACAGAGAACTTTTACTGCCCACATACATTCATTCGAGCCTCTGAACTACTAGGGAACTTAAAAGTTCCTCAAATCAGTTCCTAACCAGCCGGACCGTGGTTCGTACTTTGGACTGCATGCGGCCAGCAGTAACAATCTGGTTCATTAAACCTTGATCCACGAGGTGACCTGGCCTTGGACCGGGTCTCCGGGGTATTGACCCCCGCAAACATCCTCCAGGTTTTTTTACAGGATATCAGTATATAACACTGTTGTCACAGGGACGGCGGGTGCTGACAAAGCAAACAGTAATAAGTCCACCCGTGATTCATTCTGCCTTGGGCAACTCTTCCTAATGCCTTACCTCACTGCAACACTTTAATGTCCATTTTTTTTCACAGGCCCTTCTATATGCCTATTTTATTTATTTCTAGTGTGTGGAGAGTGGAATACTTTGTCACACTCCTTCAGTCCTGCCATCATATACTCTTAGCTTCATATAACACTTTCTCTCTCTCCAACTTTTAAAAAAAACATTTAATTCATGTTAAGCTCTAAACCCATATAGGCCATTCAGCGCAAGAGGTGGTGAAGGCTTGATCCTGCGTCTGGTGATCGCGCTTCCTATTTGTACTCACCTAGATGTCTAATCTATTCAACATAGGGGCGGCATTAGAAGGTATATACTTTTGATATACCTTTGAAGAGTTTCGAGAGTTTATCTACTCTCTGAGCCCGGCCATGGGCCAGGCTCGTCTGGTGCTTGCCTGGTCAACCAGGCTGTTGCTGCTGGAGGCCCGCTGTCCCACATATCCATCACAGCCTGGTTGATCTGGCACCCGATGAAGATACTTGTCCAGTTTCCTCTTGAAGGCTTCTACACTGGTTCCAGCCGTGTTTCGGATATCTTCTGGTAAGATGTTGAATAGTCTGGGACCCCGGATGTTAATACAGTGCTCCCGTATTGTCCCCACCGCACCCCTGCTCCTCACTGGGTTTATTTTACACTTCCTCCTATATCTCTCACTCCAGTATGTTGTTATTGCAGTGTGCAGATTTGGGACCAGGCCCTCAAGTACTTTCCAGGTATATATTATCATGTATCTCTCTCTCCTCCGCTCCAATGAGTACATGTTCAAGACTTGAAGGCGTTCCCAATAATTTTATATGTACTGGTAGCAATATGAAATGTTTATACCCAGGGATGTTGATGCAGTGTTCTCGTATTAGGCTCATGGCTCCCCTGCTTTGTACTGGGTCTATGTTTTTGTATTTCTTCCTATATCTCACTCCATTATGTTATGGTAATGTTCAGATTTGGGACTAGGCCGTTTAGTATATTCCATGTTCTTTGAGGCATTCCAAGTGGTTTAAATGTTTTGCTTTATGCGGATAGTAAACTAATGTGTTTTTTCCAGGTCTGTCTCTCCCGCTTTTAACGGCATTCTCAACACTACAACAGTATTGCAAGGGAAGGAGGCACAAGTGATTTGAATAGTACTACGAATAGCATTATTACCCATGTTTTGAAGCTTATCCTTGTCTACCCTGTCAATTGACATTATGCGTAGGTCTTTTGCATGTTCTTTTTCGTTATATGGGATGAACATCCTCTGTTCTTTCCCCTTGTGAGTTCCTTATTTTTTCTATATATGACCAATTTTTATTTGTCCCCCAATGAATATCATGTTATTTTCTACCGACTACAGGAAGACTGTTTATTTGATCTTGCAGTTTATTTAGTGTCCTCGACAGAGGTGACTCATGCTAATTTTTGTGTCGTCCGCTGTGGTTTGTGTTTTTGTCAATGTCTATTATGAAAATGAGAAACAGGAGTGGCTCCAGGACTGTGCCTTGAAATACTGAGTTTTTTACGTTGATAATGCTTGATTTTATATTGTTTAATACTATTTGTGTTTTATTCGTTAGGAAATTTTTGATCCATTTGCCTACTCTTCTTATTATACCTTTGATCTTATTTTATGTGCTGTTACTCGCTGTTCTAGTAGCTGTGATAAGCATGATCTTTCTGCTCTAAACCCATACTGACCTGGGGTGTACAAGTCATGTTTTTCATAAAGATTGTAACTTGGCGTCTCACCATCCTCTCTTTAAGATCTTTTATTGTGTGGTGTTATTGCCACTGCACACAGAATCACTCCCTACGAAAGCAAAAGACTTGGAAGGCGATGCAACATACCCCCATTGAAAAGTAGGGGCGCCATTGGTACACTAAGAGAAAACACAATAAGTGCCCAAGACTGTTCAACAGCCTCCCACCAGTCATAAGGGTAATTACCAATAGGCCCCTGGTTGTCTTCAAGAGGGAGCTGGACATAACTAAAGTCGGTGCCGGATCAGCCGGGCTGTGGTTCGTACGTTGGACTACGTGCGGCCAGCAGTAACAGCCTCGTTGATCAGGCCCTGATCCACCAGGAGACCTGGTCATGGATCGGGCCGCGGGGGCGTTGATCCCCACAATGCCCTCCAGGTAGACTCCAGGTACTGCCGCCCCTGTGTAAATAAGCTATGTTTACGATTTTTAAGAACTGTGATACCGCCATAATCTAAGCTCTTCGTCCATAGTATACTGAGTAATCGTGAGTTTGCTAGTTAGTATTTATTTTTAAATAGAATTCTACGAATCTAGTCCCGATACCTGAGGTATACCTGAAGGACGCTTCCGGGGTTCAACGTCCCCGTCCCTGACCAGGCCTCCTGGCAGATTAAGGTCTAATCAACCAGGTTGTTACTTCTGGCTGCACGTAGTCCAGTTTAAAAACTACAGCCTGGCTGGTTAGGCACTGATATGAGGAACTTACCAGTTCCCTCTTAACTGCTGAAGGATTGTTGGTAGATTCCAGGTAGGTATGTATGCACGGAGGGTGTGGGCATGTATTTTATTTCGTAATGGCAGTGATATGATTTGTCGAGTGGGCAGAGGTAATGAAAACACTTTCTGAATCCTTCACTCCCTCGTTTTAGTGGAAAACTGGATATTAATTCATATTAATCTTTCAAGATTTCACTCGTTTCTTTTTCCTTGTTATCGCCGGTTAGCAGTGAGCTAACCCGGCGATGGTTCTGTAACGGGTTTCAGTACCTTAGGCTCTTCTGTCGGGTAAGGAAGTTTTTGTTTCCTTTCTAAATCTCTATTGTCTCGTTGTAGGTTATCTTTCCTTCGTTGTGATATTTTCTCATTTGTATGCAGTTCTGGAACGACTTCTTTTTGTGCATTCTTTTCTTTTGTCTTTCAATGATAGATCTGTGACTTTCTTAAGGGAGCATATTTTATACAGACCTTGTACACTTCTGCATTCAGTCTTCCCATTCACTTGGGATTAAGTTGTTCAGGACTGGTTCCCAGGGAATATTAAGCTGTGTTAGTACACTTATTACATACCATTTTCTCATAGGTGGTATTTTACATCTTTTAGCATGCCTCCCGATATCATAATTTCGGTCCCTGCAGTCCAGGGAATATAATAAAGGGAATGCTAGATATTACAGCAATGTAATTTAGGTGTTTATAGTGATACAGTAGGGGGGGGGAAGTCACATTCTCAGGATCTGCTATTTTTGCTTGCTTTAAAAGGTGCTGTTAGTGTACATCAATAATCCAGTCTTGCAGCGAGCACGTGTCTTAAAGAATATTATAATCTCTTGTTTTAAAGGTTCTATTTTTTATCCAGCTTGCTCTGTGACCGCGCCGCGGAGGTCTTAACCCCTGGAATCAACTACAGCCACGTAGCTAAATACTATCCTTGTAGTTGTAATAGTAACACTATTGTTTCTTAAACATAAAGTTTTCAACTGTAAATAATGGTTTAGTCGCATTATATATTCTGAGTAGTTTATTCTTCAATATTTCCTAATGCATGAGGGGTGGAAAAGGCATGAGATGGAGGGATTCAAGAGAGCATGAGAGGGAGTGATTGAAAATGTATGAGAGGGGAAGATGGAAAACTCATATGGAAAAGCATAAGGGGAAGGGGGGTGGAATAAAACATGAAAGGAGATGGAAAAAATGCATGATAGGGATGGAGAGTCTGCTTCTAATTAGACTGATTTCTTAGTGTTATAAGTGTCCTACTGTGGTAACTGATACACAAACTGCAAGAGCAGGTAGGAGAAACTGAGAAGGTTCACGTGAATACCTGAAGTCTAATAACTGAAGGACGCTTTCCGGGGGTGAACGCCCCTACAGCCCGGTCCCAGACCAGGCCTGGAGTATCAAGGCCTGGTCAACCAGGCTGTTACTGCTAGCCGCATGCAGTGGAATATACCAAGCCTCATACACAGAGGTGACATACCGGCGGAAATTGAATCCTAATTATCACTATATGTGATTGATGGGGAATTAATGTGAAAGATAACCGATGATGACAGGAGGAGACTGCAAGCTGGCCTGAACAGATGGCTAATGATGACGAGTAAGTGGCTATAATTAATTCTTGATAGTAATTGGAAAATAATGAAAGAAGGAATTGGAATTTGGTTGAGCAGACAAGCACCTGACAAGCCTAGCCCAGAGCTGGTCCAAGGGGATAGGAAAACCTCTCGAAGTCCCTCGTAGGCTTATTCAAGGGAAGGATACAGAATACAACCAGGAAATAGAGGCACAGCAGATAACGTACAAGGAAAATGAAAATGGTAGCTCGAAGCATATCAAAGGTCACGTCAACTATACCTACAGCAGCATACCTAAATCTAGCTAAACTATGAGCTCTTTTCGGGACTTTATGTACAACTTAGGCTGGGGCCATTTTGACGGGCTCGTCACCTGTATGGAGTCTAGCTGATCAAGCATATGTAGAAACTAAAAAAAAATTTCAGAGGTTTACCACGAGATTTGGGAAGCATGGACTGCTAGGGAAGACACGGGACTCTTCCCAACAACCGTAGAAGTTAGGGAAGTCAGGGGAGACATGATCATTACGTAAAAAATATATACAGTGGCTTAGTGGATAGTTCAAAAGGAACTAAAAACGTGTGGGCCAGGAGATACATCTTAATCCTTGCATGAAGTGGGAGTATAACCAGGTGAGTACGTACATACATGCGTACACAAGCACGCGCACTTTAAACCTCATTAGTGAACTTAAGGTCAGAAATGAGTTTTATTCCAGAAAGGCGTTTTATAAGCGGCCTTCAGAGACCCAATTAGGAGAGTCGTAATTAACTTATTCATAGCGATAATGGCTGCCCGAATTTCTGCGCTCCAGAAGCTTCAGTTAGACTTCAAGGAATCGTTTTAAAAATACGTCAGTCATGTATTGTGTTTTGATGAATTATGTTTGCAGGGGGGGGGGGGGAAGTGAGTAACTGCTGACCCCAACCTCTCGAGCTGATACATACTAGAGTCTGACTCCTAGGGCCCTGTTGTACCTGCTCTTGAAGATGTCAATGTATTTGTTTATATTTAATTGTTTAGCTCCTTCCACATTCAGACTAAATAAATACTTCATAGCATCTCCGTGTCTCGTGTGGTCTCAGGCCGGACTGCGAGAATAGGAAACCCAAAAAGAAGTCAGCCGTCTTATCTGCAGTGCATATTCTTCTTCACTTGTTGAACTTTGCCCATAGTTCTTCCCTCTTCAAAATATCTTTGCATGTTCTGTCGATTCCTATAAGAACTTTCAATGTCCTAATTACTCTTCATTCCTTCAGGACCGTCAGTCTTAGTTCTTAAGTCACTCATAATGTATTTCCTCAGTGACGTTACAAACGTTAAGTTTTCTCTACTTTTGGCTCATGATATCGTGAGCAGTTGGGGCTGCCTACGATATGATTGGAATTAAAGACTGTTTAATTTTTTTGAAAGGATTCTATGTTCAAGTTCGGTTCTAAGTTGGATAATCTTCCATGTGCCAACAAATTAATAGGCTTGAGAAACTAGAACGAAGTATAAAACAAACTGAATCCACTCTATAGAGCTGAAGAGAAATGTAAGGATTTTAGGAGCAATATTACTATCAAGACTGCAAGTAAAATAATAGGCTGGGTTGGATAACTAGTAGTATGAAAACAGAGAGATGCCAAACCAATGGACTGTTCAAGTTACCTGTTTTCATTAGGTTGGAATATTCCTGCACACTAATATCCCTTTTAAGCGAGGCGAAATGCAGATCTGGAAAAGGTAGAGAAATTTTTCTGCCTGTGTAAATTCAAATACCTAAATTAATGGGAACAACTATTTCCTTCAAACTGTACTTCCTGAATGCAGATAAGAGAGAACTATAATTTAATTTTGGAAAACACTGAAGGCACTGGTGCTAAATCTGCACATTGAAATTTCTCAGGAGGCTTAGCATTCGGTACAAAAGGCCCTCTTACCCAATGAAAATCAGGGGCGCGAAGAGTATACCAAATGATACCCTAAGTATTTCAGGCTCCTGGACATTTATAAAATACACCTATCATATAAAAGGCAATTGGCTACACTCCCCAAATGAATGAAAAAAGGAAATCTGAATAAGTTTGTTTAGGCAGTTCCTGATCATTTAGACTGTGGCAAGCACCAGCATTATGACTCATCAAACCATTAACCAGGTTGCCAGGTCCGAGGTCAGGCATGGGGACGATGGTTCCCTGAACCAGGAACACGTAATTAACAGGGATATTTTGTGATATAATTGTACCCCTTCAATTGGGGAACTACATGTCATAAATTAAAGACTCTTAATCTAAGGAACTAGAGCTGATTTATTTCCTCCTTTCTCTCGTATCAAATATAAATATTTGATACGAGAGAAAGGAGGTTGATCTGGCACTTGTTGATCTGTGATTAATGTGGGCCAGCGGGCCACCAGCAGCTACAGCCTGGTTGACCAGGCAATCACTAGAGAAATCTAGACTACGGCCGGGTTACGGAAGTAGGAAAACTCTAAACCCATCAAAGGTAAAGGTAAATGTACTACCAAATCTAACTTCTCATGTTATCAGTGTATTATCTCATAGGCTGTGTTCCATGTCTGGTCTTCTCAATATCCTCCATTCTTATTAGTACTTATCAGAATTGAATTCTAGCAGTCCTTATTCAAACCACGTTTGTAGCCTGATCAACTCACTTTGAAGCCTTTTTACTGTGTAAAAAAAAGACGTATAAATGCTTAAATTTGTGGAAAGGCAAATGTTTCATAATTACTCTAGGAGATAATTCCTAGTCCTCTCAGAACCCTTCCTTCAAATGTCAAAGGAATTACCAATAAACGTCTGTCTTCAAGAGGTAATTAGGCAAGATTGTCTCAAAAGTTCCTGATTAGCTGGGCTGTGTTGCGTGTGTCGACTGAGGGCTACAAGCACCAACAGCTTGACTGACCGAAATGTCATTAATGTATTGTCTGATTTGATATCAGACCGCGGTGGTGGTGATCCCCGGGATCCAGTGAAAGGGAAGGAGAGGGATTGTTTTAGTACTTAAGAAGAATGGGAACTGCAGTGTGCTGCTGCTTTAGGTTTTATGATAGTTACATAGTGGGAACACGAGCTAACTGTTTCTGTCATGAACTAAGAGAAGAATGTACCTTTGAGTTACAAGAGTTTCTAGTCTAGTGCTTTCGTGGTCAACCAGGCTGTTGCTGATGGTGGCCAGCTGGCCCACATATCCACCACAGACTGGTTACCTTTGATATACCTTTGAAGAGTTTCGAGAGTTTATCTACTCTCTGAGCCCGGCCATGGGCCAGGCTCGTCTGGGGCTTGCCTGGTCAACCAGGCTATTGCTGCTGGAGGCCCCCTGCCTCACATATCCATCACAGCCTGGTTGATGTGGCACCCGATGAAGATACTTGTCCAGTTTCCTCTTGAAGGCTTCTACACTGGTTCCAGCCGTGTTTCGGATATCTTCTGGTAAGATGTTGAATAGTCTGGGACCCCGGATGTTAATACAGTGCTCCCGTATTGTCCCTACCGCACCCCTGCTCCTCACTGGGTTTATTTTACACTTTCTCCCATATCTCTCACTCCAGTATGTTGTTATGGCAGTGTGCAGATTTGGGACCAGGCCCTCAAGTACTTTCCAAGTATATATTATCATGTATCTCTCTCTCCTCCGCTCCAATGAGTACATGTTCAAGACTTGAAGGCGTTCCCAATAATTTCGATGTTTCAATGGCTCAATGTGAGCCGTAAACGATCTCTGAATTTGTTCCAGCGCTGATATTTCTCCTGCCCTGAACGGGGCCGTCAGCACAGAGCAGTATTCTAAGTGAGGGAGCACTAGCGATTTGAAGAGTGTCACCATCGGCATTATTTCCCTTGTTTTGAAAGTTCTCAATACCCACCCCGTCATCTTCCTGGCTGTTGTGATCTTTGTCTTGTTATGGTCTTTAAACGACAGATCAGGAGACATAATTATTCCCAAGTCCTTAACGTGTTCCTTTCGTTCTATGTGGTGACCCTCTTGCGTTTTGTATATAGTGTTCCTTTTGAGTTCTTCATTTTTTTCATACCTAAGCAGCTGAAACTTATCACTGACATTTGGTGGAGATACTTGTCCAGCTTCCTCTTGAAATCTTCTACACTTCTCCCTGCAGTGTATCTGATATCTTCTGGATATGTGGGCCAGCGGGTCGGCAGCAGCAAAAGCCTGGTTGATCAAGCAAGCACCAAACAGGCCTGGCCCATAGCAGGGCTCCGGAAGTAGAAAGACTCTAGAAACTCATCATCAAAGGAAACTTATCAAAAGTATATCGAAGGTAAATACCAGTAGAGGCGCTAGGACCGTGCCTTGAGATTTTCACGTCGCTAATGCTGAATTTAGCTCTGTTTACGACTACTATTTGTTTTGTCACAAAGTTGAAAAATCCGTCTGCCTACATTCCCCGTTTTGCCTGTGCTCCTCATTTTGTGTGCAGTCACCTTTGAAGAGTTTCGAGAGTTTATCTACTCTGAGCCCGGCAATGGGCCAGGCTCGTCTGGTGCTTGCCTGGTCAACCAGGCTGTTGCTGCTGGAGGCCCGCTGCCCCACATATCCATCACAGCCTGGTTGATCTGGCACCCGGTGAAGATACTTGTCCAGTTTCCTCTTGAAGGCTTCTACCATGCTGGTTTGAGTTGTGGAGATTGTTTCTTAAAATTTGTAATTTGGCATCTCATTACTCTTTTGGAAGACTTCTATGATGTGTGATGTTAGGGCAACTGGTTTGTAATTTTTGGTATTGGTACTCTAGGACGAGATGGAGGAGGAAGAGAGGTAACGGGAGGGGAAAGAAGGACGAGAGGGAGAGGAAAGGGAGGTAACGGAAAAGGAAAGAAGGACGAGAGGGAAGGGAAGGAGGTGACGGGAGGGGAAAGAAGGACGAGAGGGGGAAAAGGGCGACGGGAGGGAAAAGAAGGACGAGAGGGGGAAAGAGGCAACGGGAGGGGAAAGGACGAGAGAGAGGGGGAGGGAGGTGATGGGAGGAGAAATAAGGACGACAGAGAGGGAGAAAAAGAGTTGACGGGAGAAGAAAGAAGGACGAAAGAGAGGTGATGGGAGGGGAAAGAGGGACGAGGGGAGGGGAAAGAGAGGTGATGGGAAGGGAAAGAAGGACGAGGGGAGGGGAAAAGACGAGGGGTAGGAGAAAGAGAGGTGACTGGAGGGGAAAGAGAGGTGACGGGAGGGGAAGGAAGGGCGAGAGGGAGGGGGGGGAGAGGTGTGCTGAGAACAAAGAGAATCAAGAATAAATTAGATTAAGAAATTAATTAGTGATTACCCAAGAGAAAGAAGTAATCAGAGAACATGGTTGATATATAATTGTTCCATGATAGTGAGGGAGGGGAATATTTAATGGAGTGAGTTAAAAAGTGTGAGATAAGGGAAAGGAGGGGAGGAGTGCTAGCACAGGGAATATTTATAGGGAGAAACTAGAGGAAGAAAAGTGAGGAGAGAGAGGAGGATTGTGAGGGAAGGTAGTGTGAGAGCAGGAAAAGGAATGTATGGGGAGAGAAAGAGGGGAATTGGAGGTAAGAGAGTATGGGAGGGGAGAGGGAGGGTATGAGGGGGGAGGTAAGGAGTTGGTTGTACTCACCGGTTTATGTTTACCGGGGTCCAGACTCGGCTCCTGGCCCCGCCTCCTAGACCAGTTTGATCGTTATCACAGATTCCTGGCCTCTTAGACCGAATCATATCTACTCTTACAGCTGTGTATGAAGTTTGCCTCCACCACTAAGGAAAGAGGAGAGGAAATGTGTGAGGGGAGAGAGAAGGAACTATTTTGGGGGAAGGGGGGTAGAGTGAGGAGATAAAGAGAATATTGTCAGGCCGGCTGGGCGACACAATAAGCCTCCCCACTAGTCAATAAGCCTCCCGGCATTAGGCCTGATGCCATCGCTTACAAATTTGCCAGATTTGCTACTCATCATTGAGAATGCTTGCTTCCTTCCTTCCTTAGGTCCTGTTTTTTTTTTTTTTACCCGTGTGGGCTGCAGATGGACGCAAGAGTGCACCTCCATCTTTAGTTTCCATGACTCGGCAATCATTACTGATGTAGGCGGATTAAACATGTGGCTTGTGTGAGTATCCGTAGAGACGAGGGAGGGCGCAGGGGGAGTGGCAGATGGCAGGCAGGCTGCCAGGGAAAGAGGACGGAGGGAGGAATTAGGGGAGGAATGAAAATGGGATGGGAGAGAATGAAGGGATAAGGAAAGGGAAAGGGCTTGTGGGAGTGAAGGTTACTGGAAGACGATTTCCGGGGGTTACCGCCCCTGAGGCTTGGTCTGGGACCAGGCCTCCTGGTCTTATTAATCTGTTAATCTGTTGGTACTAGACGCGCACAGGCCAGCATAGATACCACTGATAACATTAAGGAAATGAGTGAAATACTGGAGTCACAATGAGAGACTTGTGTTTAAGTTAATTACTCTTTAGTCTAGAGATCGACAATCCTAATGAGTTTTAAATGAGACTCAAAACACAGCTGACATCTCCACAGTGTATGATGTAATCTTATCTTCAGTCGATTATGAAGAAGTCAGTGACATGCCCATACATTCTGAACCAGACCCAGACTCATGGAATGTCATATTCATTTAGAATTACAAGAAATCACTATATCGGGCCTATGGAGGAAACTGGACACAAGTATCATCCCAATCATTAAAAAACACCGATATTACCCCACTGCACAAAGGTGGCAGTGAAACAATAGTGAAATTTGTTTCCGGCTGCAGCAGTAGGACAACTCTTGAAATCAATCGAAGGCATATCAGTAGCGCTAACTTCACTCATTATCATAATCCTTGAACTGGTCCTAAGAAGCAAAATACCACTCAATGGAATCGCAATAACTGCACAATCCAGGGCAGCTTGGCTTTAGAACCTTCGACAAGTGTGATCATGGTGCAACAGCACACAAAATACGTGCAAAAAGATTAACTGGTAAAGTGGTAAATTGTAAGAATATTTAACGTCTTAATAAACAGACCCTCAGAGAGTAGTAGTAAACAGTGAAAAGCTCTGTTCCTTAAATCAAGAGATGCTGAGCCAATGATGATTCTCTTAAAACCACTGGAATACTGTTAGGTAAAAGGACACATGCGCAACTAATGTGACATTTTAGTTTGGCAACTTTCCGCTTTATAGGAGTTTTATCAAGCTGTTACAAACAATATAGGGCCATAGAGGGTATGCATAACATAATCATTTCAGTACGCTAACTGGCCCTTACTGTAGGTAGTAGTAGTGGTTGTAGTAGTAGCAGTAGTAGTAGCAGCAGTAGTAGCAGCAGTAGTAGTAATAGTAGCAGCAGCAGTAGTAGTAGCAGCTATGTGATGGCGAGGTTTATTGTTTAAAGGAGAACTCGTGCTAATGCTTAAGAGATAACGAAGCTGCCTTTAATCTGTTGCTGCGGAACCATTATGACAGAATTACGGAGGCGTTGGAGGACGACCAAAACGCAGATGTGATTTACACAGATTTTGCAAAGGCGTTTGACAAATGCGATCATGGAGTGATAGCGCACAAAATGAGGGCCATAGGCATTACTGGGAAGGTAGGCAGATGGATTTTTGAGTTCCTAACACACAAAACACAAAAAGTAGTAGTGAACAGGGCAAGATCCAGCATCAGCGAGGTCAAAAGCTCAGTGCCCCAGGGCACTGTCCTGGCACCTCTGCTGTTTCTCATCCTCATAGCAGACATAGATAAAAACACCCAGCACACTTTTGTATCATCATTTGCAGATGACACTAAAATAAGCATGAAAGTCACTACGGTAGAGGACACTGAAAAATTACAGGAAGACATAAGCAGGGTCTTCCAATGGGCAGTGGAGAACAACATGACGTTCAATGGTGATAAGTTTCAGCTGCTTAGGTATGGAAAAAATGAAGAACTCAAAAGGAACACTATATACAAAACGCAAGAGGGTCACCACATAGAACGAAAGGAACACGTAAAGGACTTGGGAATAATTATGTCTGCTGATCTGTCTTTTAAAGACCATAACAAGACAAAGATCTCAACAGCCAGGAAGATGACGGGGTGGGTATTGAGAACTTTCAAAACAAGGGAAATAATGCCGATAGTGACACTCTTCAAATCGCTAGTGCTCCCTCACTTAGAATATTGCTCAGTGCTGACTATACCTGGAAAGTACTTGAGGGCCTGGTCCCAAATCTGCACACTGCCATAACAACATACTGGAGTGAGAGATATGGGAGAAAGTGTAAAATAAACCCAGTGAGGAGCAGGGGTGCGGTGGGGACAATACGGGAGCACTGTATTAACATCAGGGGTCCCAAACTATTCAACATCTTACCAGAAGATATCCGAAACACGGCTGGAACCAGTGTAGAAGCCTTCAAGAGGAAACTGGACAAATATCTTCACCAGGTGCCAGATCAACCAGGCTGTGATGGATATGTGGGGCAGCGGGCCTCCAGCAGCAACAGCCTGGTTGACCAGGCAAGCACCAGACGAGCCTGGCCCATGGCCGGGCTCAGAGAGTAGATACTCTCGAAACTCTTCAAAGGTATATCAAAGGTCACAGACCGGGTCGCGGGGGCGTTGACTCCTGGAACACTCTCCAGGTAAACTTCTACTACTACCTACAGCATGGGCCAGTTAGCCTACTGCAGTGATTATAGTATGATTTTGCAGCCAGGTAGTGATGACTGTACGACACTGCTGGTTTCTGGCTTCATGTCTGACTGCTGGAGTAGAAAAATAATTTTAATAACCTTTACTGTTGGTCTTCTCTCTGTTTTAATTAATGCTATAGTGTGTGATCTTGAGGTGGGGATGAGTGTGCTTATTGGAGGCAACAGGGTATGAGGTGGTAGTAGATGCTGCCTGCATGTGTATCCCTGGTGACCCACATCAAGCTTGGGGTCTCTCTCACCCGCCAGCCTCCGCCGCCTCTGCTATCTGCACTAGTATTGACCGTGACGTACCCACTACTACTATATACTACTGACGCGCGCGCGCGCGCGCACACACACATGCATCCCTCACCCAAACGTTTTCTGAAGTTTCCCCTTCAAATTATAAGCTGTGAAATGTTCCAGCCACAGAATTGTGATTTTTATTCTTCGCTTGCACACATTAACTCACTCTCTCTCTCTCTCTCTCTCTCTCTCTCTCTCTCTCTCTCTCTCTCTCTCTCTCTCTCTCTCTCTCTCTCTCTAACCTCTGTCTCTCTCTCTCTCTCTCTCTCTCTCTCTCTCTAACCTCTGTCTCTCTCTCTCTCTAACCTCTGTCTCTCCCTCTCTCTCTCTCTCTCTCTCTCTCTCTCTCTCTCTCTCTCTCTCTCTCTCTCTCTCTCTCTCTCTCCCTCTCTCTCTCTCTCTCTAACCTCTGTCTCTCTCTCTCTCTAACCTATGTCTCTCTTTCTCTCTTTCCCCTCTCCCTCCCTCCGTTCCCCCCTCCCGTACCCATACCCACATGCTCTCTCTACACCAGCCAGAAACTCCCCCTACCGCCTTTGATAGCCTGCCAGAGTTTTCTTACTCTCGGAGCCCGGCCCTGGACCAGACTTGCCTGATGTTTGCCTGGTCAAGCAAATTGTAGCTGCTGGCAGCCCGCTAGTCCACATGTCCAAACTTCGTGCTTGAAGACTTCTACACTTGTTCCGGCAGTGTTTCTCATATCTTCTGGTAGAATGG
>WNWK01015416.1:0-47949 GCA_009830355.1 Cherax destructor | reverse complement strand
TTTTTCTTTCTTACATGTTATGTTTGCTTACTTGTGGTAACCATTATTTATTTCTCTTTATCAGCTCTGCTGCTGGCCTGGTCAGCTGGTACAGACGCCAGTTTTGAAGGAGCTAGATGTACGTCTCTCTGACTTGGTTTTGTCTACTCTTCCGCTTCTAAGTCTTACGTACCTCAACCAAGTGGCATACGAGAATTCTTAACAACTGCCCAGGATAACCTTCCAACATCTCGTCTACACCAGAGACTCATCCTGGGCTTTATATTCTCCTATCAATACCACGGATTACGTTATTAATGCAGCTCCTCATATAACTCAAAGGATGACCCTCCATCAGCGAGTGAGAAGATATATACATAAGGATGATTTTCAACGACCCAAGATCTTGAGTGACCTTCCAGAGGAACCAGATGATTGGGTAACTCCAGAACCTTTCTATGTCTACTGATATTACTTCTAACCCAAGTTCTGGTGATTCCTGTTTTTACTTCACAGCTATTACATCCATTTACGTAACAGTGCCAATAATACAAATGTTGGACACCACCTTTGCAAAGCACGCCGGCCAGCATCTCTAGATAGCAGTTTTTATAACCATCACTCGCCTTGCTATCGTCCTTTAATTTACGTCCAGCAATTTAAAAAAAAAAAAAAAAAAAAATGCACTTAGTATATACCCTTTGCCGATACAGAGTCATGCAACTATAACTCTGTTATACCTGTGTGAAACTGTTGGGCAAATGTTATGCCCCCTTTGATATATTACCTTGATATACCACTAAACACACACATTATGCACCAAAGTGGTTGGGCCACTTACCTTTTTTATCCTTCCTCCACACACACCCCCTATTTTTCCCAACTTCCATCCTTACCTATCCTTCTTCCTTCCCCATCTTACCAAAGCTCTGGTCAAAATGATGATGATATTCTCCTACTCTCCATCCTGCCAGAACCACAACGGTCTATTTTTTTTTTATATATTTTATTAAAAAAACTTAAAATTCTTTCCTTATTTCTTACCCAAGAGTCTTTATTTTTTTTATTAATTTTTCCATTATATTTTGTTCAGGTGGAAGGCGTTTCCCTGACATCAACACTCTCTCGAACATTGAGCACAATAGTGTAAATTATACATCCTACCTAATAAAATAGCTAAGTCAAATAATAATATAAAGCAGATATAAAAGATTTAGCTATTATCGAAAATATCAGCAATATAAAATTATAAGAAATGAAATACATATAATACATCATATCAACAAGTATATACATTGTGGCCCAATTCTGGGGTCGCAATATCGGACAAATGCAACCAGGGCCTTCAACAAATTCAAGGTTTCCGATTACGGGTTTGAGAGGCATCTGGAGGGCATCCCCCACCTCCAGCTCCGCTGCTAGTTCATTCTCCGGAACAAGGTTTTGGTCATTCCTCGGGACGAGGATTCATGCGAGGCATTAAAGGGGCTGGTTGTGACACATCCCAGCATGGTGGAACTGATTGCTTGGGAGAAGGTATACAAGGGGGTGCTCTTACACGTCCCTGTGCCCCTTCCATTTAACCCCATTTTGGAACTGCCCAATATTGTCAAGGCAGAGCGACTCTCTGCCAAGGTGAACAAGGTACCCACCCGACAGGTGCTGATACACCACAAAGGCCCACGCACCTTGACCTTGGGGTCTGGGAAAGGTTTAAGACCCGGCCGTACCTGACAGGCCCACTGCAGTGCTTTAACTGTTGGGTTCAATCACATCACAGCCACCTGCCAGCGAGGGAAGAGGTGTGGAGTGTGCAGCAAAGCACACGACTTGAAGGACTGCATTGCACTCCTCAAACAACTGACCAGTTAGACCTCTCGGCCGAAGCCCAAGTGTGCCAACTGCTCAAAGAGGCACAATGCCTGGAACCAAAGCTGTCCTGTGATGGTGTAGCTTTGGCAGCAGGTGCATCACTGGAACGTCTTGGCACCCACGGCAACGCCCAACCTTAGAACCACCCAGAAACAGTCAGTATGGGCTCCAACAGCAGCTCCACGGATGCCACAGATGGGCGATACCAGCGAGTTTCCAGCACTGGGCTCCCAGCAGAGGCATCAGGGGGCAGTCAGTGGCTTGCAGCTGCACGGCCAACAGCAAGGCCAGAGAGCAAGATGGCCGAGACGACAGAGTCACTGGGAAAATCGACCACATGCCGGAAATACTGCCCAGCTGGCCCCCGCTGGGCACCATCAATCCATGCAATCCCACCAGCAAGCCTCTTCCCGAGGGCAGGCTCCTCCTGCGACTGACAAGAGTCAAGCAGCGGCTCCACGCGAGGAGACCTTGAAGTCCATGGCAACTCCGGTCAGACCCAGGGTGCACCCAGCTTATGCAGCTTCAGTATCGACACCACTCAACTTACCCACTGGCTCAGGCCCAACACGAAGAGTCGTCCGACCCAATGCCTACAGAATTATTGGTAGACTCATTTCCCACTTGGCTGAAGAAAACCATTGGGGTCATCTCAGAGCTCCTCTCTCGCCTGCTGCCATCGGCGGAGGACACGGGCGCCTGCAGACAGCTCCTGTCGTGGATGTTAGGCGTGGTCCTCCTGGACAGGAAGGACTCAATTGAACTTCTAGCCATCATCCAGGAGTCCTTCTAGTTTGTGATGGATGACACCCGGGAGTCACCAACAACGGACGACGACGTGTCCCAGGCAGAGATGAAATCAGAGGGCCCCCTCTACACCCCTTGAAGATCCTCCAGTGGAACATTTGTGGGCTGCAGCAAAAAATTCACTTAGTGATTGAAGCTGTGGTACAAGATGAGATCAATGTCTTCATGCTCCAGAAGACACTTTTTAAGCCAACACATCAACCACCACCACGTATCCTGGGATTCTCGGCTTACCTTCAGTGCGTGGAAAACAAGCTGCAGGGGCACGGCAGTCTACGTCAGGAATACTATCCCTCACTCGATCTCTACTAACCCAATCGACTGCGGGGAGGGCGTGAAGGTACAGGCCGTCACCTAACAACTTCCGGATGGACCTATTGTGGTTTACAACATATATAGAAGCCCTCGGTCCACCCTTGACATTTCCGAGGTGGTAGCACTCGCCCCCCTGGAGGGTCTTGTTGTGACTGGGGATGTCAATGCCCACCAGCCACTACTTAATTCTGTCTCCCCCACCAACGCAACAGGGAGGCACCTTGCAACTGTGTTGGAGGATGTATCTGAGATCTCCCTTCTTAACAATGGGGAGCCAACCCATCACTACGGTGGTCATCACACTCATCTACAGGCGGCTGCTCTTGAGTGCAAGTTGGGATGTCCACCCCCATCTAACCAGTGATCACTTTGCAGTGGTCACCACTCTGATGGTCCAGCGCCACCCGTCTCCCATGCTTACCCCCAGATGGAATCTCAAGATGGCCGACTGGCAATGCTTCCAGGGGGTCATCGAGACTGGTTGGTGGCAGAGACTACTCTACCAGAAGATCCAGATGAGGAAGCTCAGAGCCTACAGATGGCCTTCACATGGGCAGCTGAGGCGGCCATACCTACGGGCGGAGGGTCGTTCAAGCGTGACTGGTGGTTCTACAATGAGGTAATCAAGGAACAGACCACCGCAACAATGTCGTCCGCAAGATGCACAGGCGAAATCCCACGGCTGAGCCCATGCTTCTTCTAAGGGAAGTGGTGCGGCATGCACGCCATGTCTCGCACAGGGTCCATCAAGCTAAATGGTTTGAATGGTGTGCCTCCCTCAGCGACCCCACCACCTTATCTGAGATATGGACCAAGTTAAGAATGGCCACTGGGCAGTGTCACGGTGTGGCTCAAGCGCACCCAGACCCTGCAATGGAGGCAGAGCGATTGGTGGAACTCTTCACCTCCAGAGCGGCTATGGCTCAACTGCCTCAGGATCTCCAGGACCTACAGGCCTTTCTCTTTCCTAGAAGGATTGGGGCGATCCAAGCAGCATGCCGGTCACAGGATGCCACCGATGAAGACTTCACTAACCGGGAGCTTCAGGCAGCTTTCACATCTCATTGGGACACTATGCCTGGGCATGATGGTGTCACCTATGGCATGATCACTCGGTCTGGCCAATCTGGTCATGAAGCTGTCCTGGGGGTCATCAACCGGACTTGGAGAGCCGGAAGACTCCCTGCCATATGGAAGGAGGCTTATATCATACAATTCCTAAACCCAGGGATCCTGGCAGTGTGAGACCCATCTCCCTCACCAGTTGCATCTCCAAGGTGTCTGAGAGGAGGGTGTTGGAACGACTGAGGTGGAAGCTTGGCCCTCCTCATAAGCACCTCTGTGGGTTCACCAAAGGAGTGGTCACCTTTGAAAGCCTTATCACCCTACTGGCCAGCATTGGGTTGGACGACCAAGCCCACATTGTTGCCTTCCTCGACCATGAGAAAGCTTTCGAGCTAGCCAGTGCACCTGCCGTCCTTGCACTTTGGCCCGCAGAGGAGTTAAGTGCAGGCTGCTTGCATGGCTTCGATCCTATCTCCAGGACAGGAGGGCCCGGGTACGTTTCCAGGGGCATGCCTCTTCTCTCAAAACCCTCTAAAACGGCACTCCGCAGGGAGGGGTGCTTAGTCCCACCCTGTTCAATGTACTGATGCACCAGCTTGTGTGCCTGCTTTTCTCCACAGGCACCTTCCTGCTCAGCTACGCTGACGACCTGGCGCTTGTCGTATCCGGGAAGCGCAGGCAGTTGCAGCGAGCCCAGGAGGACCTCGATCTGCTGGCTTCCACTTGCCATCACCTGGGGCTTAAGATATCTCAGAAAATCCAAAGCCATGATCATTCGCACTAGGGAACCCAATGAGAGGCTGCAGACTGGGTTCACAGCTATAGGTACCTTGGCATCTACATCGACAGGCACCTCACCTTCCAGAAACATGTACGCCACATCAAAGAGAGAGCTGTGCAGAGGGTCAGGGCAATCAGTGCCATGGCCAACCTTAGGGTCGGGTCCAGCCTCGAGGTCATGAGGTTGTTCTACATACAGGCTGTACTCTCGCTCATCGACTACGGGGCGCTTGCTCTGGTTCACGCCAGGCCCACGAACATCAAGTGTCTCTGTGTGGTCCAAAACACAGCTGTACGGGACATGCTGGGGGCGCCTAGGTGGGCCAATGCAGTGGCTCTGAACTTCGAGGTGCAGCTGCAGCCCCTTGAGGACAGGATCCAACTTGTAGCTGCCAAAAAGATAGCAAAGTACCTCCGCCTCCCAGGAGCTGACAAACTGATGAGGGATACATGGGTCCATCAGGGACATGTCATACCAATGCACCACGGCCGCCGATGGATGTGGTCAGTTGCAGATGCCACAAGGAAGCTCCTGCCCATGACATTGCTCCAGGAAGGAGGCTGCGACAGACCGGCAGTGAACTACACGGTGCCACCCCCTTGGGTGCCAGAGCTGTGCACTGGACAACCCTACTAGGCAGCAAGAGGCATTACCCCCAGCACATTCTGCAACAACTTCCTTTGGCTAGCATTACGGGTTTGGAAAGCCCGTATTACACTGATGTCTCCAGAGACCCAGAGGCAGCCCGCACAGCTGCTGGGATGTTCCACAGAAATTTGACAGCAGGTTGGTGCCACCTGGACCATTGCACCATACTCCAAGGCTGAACTGTATGCCATCCAACAAGCTCTACAGCATGCAATTGCTGACCATCAGCACCTCACCATCATCCGTGTTGATTCCAAGTCAGCAATCAAGGCAATTATGCACAGAGAGCCAAGTGATAACATACACTTACTCACATCCATCCTGGGCAACCTGCAGACACTCATGGCCCAGGGTCGCAGAGCCACCATCAACTGGATCCCAAGCCATGTGGGTATCCCTGGCAATAATGCAGAAGATGCTGCTGCTAAGACCTCAACGCTCGAGGTACAGCCACGTGGTGCAATCTCCATCAGCCTCAGCCAGATTATGCTATGGGATACCAGTACAGCCAGTCACCCACTTACTGTCCCTGGGGATTCACGGAGCTGCCACTGGTATGACAGGGCGACTCACAGGGCGCCCCCTCTAAGTATCCAGAAGTAGACCAGGGAACTGCGGGTGGTTATCCACCGCCTATGCTTAGGGTATCCCACGACTGCACGGATCGTTGAATGGGCGAGAGAGGAGCTCTGTGTCCACTGTAACCGGATGGTTTTGACACCCCTGTTGCACTACCTGTTAGGCTCCCCCGCCACATTGCCCCTTCGCCACAGACACTTCCCAATGACCCCAGTGGGGCAGGCTCGTTAAGATGAGGCGGCACATCTCGTGTACTTGGCCATCAGAGACTTGGAGACCTTACTCCCAGTCATTGCACATCACCCGCCTTTCCCGTTGACGTCCCTGTGAAGGCCTGTTGAGGGCCTCCGTTGCAACCCACACCAACCACAATTAGATCAACCTAATTTTTGGGACATTGTTTGTCCATAGAATTGGAGAGGACCCCTCTTCCCACCACAGGAATGCCACACATGTACATGTACCGACGTTACACGACACTTCCTTACCCAGGGAGCCGATGCTGGGTCACCAAATTGGAGGATACCCGGGCCGGGATCCATACAAGCAAATCACCTAGAATAGAATAGAATTTATATTTCGAGCGACACCATGCCTAGCCCTTCTAGAGCAGGGTAGGTGCCTGAGCAAGAGCTTGCTACCACCTGCAGCTCACAAGACTGCCATTCCCATTAGCTCCCCTGGGGCTGGGAAGATGGCAGACCAAAGAGAGGCCTAGCTTCTCCCTACGAGCCCCGTGAGGGCTGGGAAAGTGGCTAGGCCTGGGAACAGTTGGTCCCAACGATGAGGAGGTACTTGTACCTCCTCCCATGGCAGACGTTAGTTTGAGATTCTCCCGAGAAAGGAAGCCAAAGCCGGGCCACCACTTGGAAAAGACCCGGGCCGGGTGAATGCCAGCGAATCAAGAAAAGAAGAAGAATTTATATTTCATGAATCAATAAGTATTATCAATTTATATTTTACAGATTTTATTTCTACCTAAAGACCGAGAACTAATCATACCCATCCCTTCTAAGGTTGGGTAGGTGCCAACGCTGTAACGTGCTACCATCTGCAGCTCACAATATTGCCCTTCCTACCCTGTGAATGCTGGGGGTAGATCTGTGTATACTGGGGTAGATCAGAAGAAGCTGGAGTAGATAAATGAATGCTGGGGAAGATCAGTGGATGCTGGGGTAGATCAGTGAATGCTGGGGTAGATCAGTGGATGCTGGGGTAGATCAGTGGATACTGGGGTAGATCAGTTGATGATCTTGTAGATCAATAAATGATGGGGTAGATCAGTGGATGCTGGGGTAGATCAGTGGATGCTGGAGTAGATCAGTCGATGATGGGGTAGATCAGTGAATGCTGAGGTTGATCAGTTGATGCTGGAGTAGATCAGTGAATGTTGGGGTAGATCAGTGAAAGCTGGGGTAGATCAGTGAATGCTGGGGTAGATCAGTGAATAGTGGGGTAGATCAGTGAATGCTGTGGTAGATCAGCGGAAGCTGGGGTACATCAGTGAATGCTGGGGTAGATCAGTGAATGCTGGGGTAAATCAGTGGATGCTGGGGTAGATCAGTGAAAGCTGGGGTAAATCAGTGGATGCTGGGGTAGATCAGTGGATGCTGGGATAGAACAGTGGATACTGGGGTAGATCAGTTGATGATCTTGTAGATCAATAAATGATGGGGTAGATCAGTGGATGCTGGGGTAGATCAGTGGATGCTGGAGGAGATCAGTGGATGCTGGGGTAGATCAGTGAATGCTGGGGTTGATAAGTGGATGCTGGGGTAGATCAGTGAATGCTGGGGTAGATCAATGAAAGCTGGGGTAGATCAGTGAATGGCTGGGGTAGATCAGTGAATGATGGGGTAGATCAGTGAATGCTGTGGTAGACCAGTGGAAGCTGGGGTACATCAGTGAATGCTGGGGTAGATCAGTGGATGCTGGGGTAGATCAGTGGATGCTGGGGTAGATCAGTGAAAGCTGGGGTAGATCAGTGGATGCTGGGGTAGATCAATGGATGCTGGGATAGAACAGTGGATACTGGGGTAGATCAGTTGATGATCTTGTAGATCAATAAATGCTGGGGTAGATCAGTGGGTGCTGTCGTAGATCAGTGGATGCTGGAGTAGATCAGTGAATGCTGGGGTAGATCAGTGGATGCTGGGGTAGATTAATGGATGCTGGGATAGAACAGTGGATACTGAGGTAGATCAGTTGATGATCTGGTAGATCAGTAAATGATGGGGTAGATCAGTGGATGCTGGGGTAGATAAGTGAATGCTGGGGTACATTAGTCGAAGATGGGGTAGAGCAGTGTATGGTGGTTTAGATCAGTGTACGCTGGGGTACATTAGTCGAAGATGGGGTATATTAGTAGAAGTTGGGTTAGATCAGTAATGCTGGTGTATATCAGTGGATGCTGGGGTAGATCAGTGGATGCTGGGGTAGATCAGTGGATGCTGGGGTAGATAATGGATACCGGGGAGACTTTCTATAAAAAACCTGCTGTCCTTGTTCAATCATTTTGTATAAAATGGGTACCTGGGTGTTAGTGGATTGGTGTGGGTGGCATCCTGAGTGTTAGTGCACTGGGTGAGTACTGTTGTGGGTGGCATCCTTGGTGTTAGTTTACTGGTGTGGGTGGCATCCTGGGTGTTAGTGACACACACCAGTGGACTGGTGTGTGTCACATCCTGGGTGATAGTGGACTGGTGTGGGTGGCATCCTGGGTGTTAGTAGACTGGCGTGGGAGGCATCCTGGGTGTTAGTGGACTAGTGTGGGTGGTATCCTGGGTGTTAGTGGACTGGTGTGGGTCACATCCTGCGTGTTAGTGGACTGGTTTGGGTGGAATCCAGGGTGTTAGTGGACTGGAGTGGGTGGCATCCTGGGTGTTAGTAGGCTGGTTTGGGTGGCATCCTGGGTGTTAGTAGACTTGTTTATGTGGCATCCTTCGTGTTATTGGACTGGTGTGGGTGGCATCCTGGTTATTAGTGGACTGGTGTGGGTGGCATCTTGGGTGTTAGTGGAGTGGTGTGGGTGGCATCCTGGGTGTTAGTGGACTGGTGTGGGTGGCATCCTGGTTATTAGTGGACTGGTGTGGGTGGCATCCTGGGTGTTAGTGGACTGGTGTAAGTGGCATCCTGGGTGTTAGTGGACTGGTGTGGGTGGCATCCTGGGTGTTAGTGGACTGGTGTGGGTCATATCTTGGATGGTAATGGACTGGTGTGGGTGGCATCCTGGGAGTTAGTGGTCTTGTGTGGGTGGCATGCTGGGTGTTAGTGGACTGGTTTGCGTGGCATCTTGGGTGTTAGTGGATTAGTGTGGGTGGCATCCTGGGTGTTAGTGTACTGGTCGGTGTGGCATCCTGGGTGTTAGTGGACTGTTGTGGGGGTGGCATTCTTGGTGTTTGTGTTTGTCTTTTAAAACATTTTTGAGGTAAATGAACAACTCAGTCAAGAAAATAAAATATATTAGTTAGTCTTCAAAAATATTTTTTAAACGTAAAGCGTACATTTGTATATTTTTTTTGCCTTTTTTTACCACTGATCATTTAGTATATGAAAGTTTTCATAATGGTTAATAAAAAGTTATTTTTTTTTAAATTAATATAGTATATAAAAATTATAGTATTTATAATAGTATTATGTTTTTATTATTATTTTAAAACTAAAAAGAAATTATATAATGAATTTTAGCTCTGAGCTTCCAAGACTGGGTCGATCACCATGCCCAGCCCTTCTAGGGCAAGGTAGGTACCAAGGCTGGAGCTTGCTACCATCTGCGGCTCGCAAGCCTGCCCTTCCCATCAGCCTTCTTGGGGCGGGGAAGGTGGCAGACCTGCCTCATGCTTGTGGACGAATATGGCTAGGCCTGGGACCAGTTGGTCCCACCGCTGAGGGGTACCCCTTCCCATGGGAGACTTCGGTCTCTGCTACTCCCACGCCAGGGAGCCAGAGCCGGGTCGCCACCTGGTAAAGACCCGGGCCGGGAGATTTCCTGGTGAAACAACACCTCCTCCAGCCCTTCTAGGGCAGGGTAGGTGCCAAGGCTGGAGCTTGCTACCATCTGCGGCTCGCAAGCCTGCCCTTCCCGTCAACTTCATTGGGGCGGGGAAGGTGGCAGACCAGATGGGCCTAGCAACTATCTACCTACCTGCCTCGTGCTGGTGGGGAGGAATGTGGCTAGGCCTGGGGCCAGTTGGTCCAGCGATGAGGGGTATCCCCTCTCATGGGAGACTTAGGTCTCTGCTACTACCACGCCAGGGAGCCAGAGCCGGGTCGCCATCTGGTAAAGACCCGCCGTGAATCAACACCACCTCCCTACGAGCCCCGTGAGGGCGGGGAATGTGGCTAGGCCTGGGGACATTTGGTCCAAGAAAATGAGGAGGGACTCTTACCTCCTCCCATGGGAGACATAGGTCTCACGACACTCTCAAGACAGGGAGCCAAGGCCGGGTCCCCATCTGGAAAAGACCCGGGTCGGGAGAGTACCGGCGAATCAAGAACAACAACAACAAACGAAACATTTTATTTATATTTAGTACATATAAAAATGTTGCCATAAAGGTGGCAATTGGAAGAGACACGGGCTGGGATCCATACCAGCAAATCACATAGAATAGAATAAAGGTGGGTCGATCACCATGCCCAGCCCTTCTAGGGCAGGGTAGGTGCCAAGGCTGGAGCTTGCTACCATCTGCAGCTCGTAAGCCTGACCTTCCCGTTAGGGAAGGTGGCAGACCAGAGAGGCCTAGCATCTACCACCATGCCTCGTGCTGGTGGGGAATGTGGCTAGGCCTGTGGCCAGTCGGTCTCGCTGATGAGGGGTATCCCCTCCCAATGGAGACACAGGTCTCTGACACACCATCGCCAGGGAGCCGGAGCCGGGTCGCCATCTGGTAAAGACCCGGGCCTGGAGAATTCCCGGTGAATCAACACCTCCTCCTCCATAAAGGTGGGTCGATCGCCATGCCCAGCCCTTCTAGGGCAGGGTAGGTGCAAATTTACAGCTATCCTCTCGCTTAAAGACTCCTTCTTAGTAGTCTGCACCGACGACCTTGAAGCATCAAAATTGACGGACTACACCGCAAAGAAGACACTAAATGACCGACAATTCACCAACTCTCCTTCATCATCACTGCTGGCGAAACGTTCCGTTTTTGTGAAATGTCTGGACAAGATTATAACAACCAAATCGATAGAGGACCTGAGGACATCAATCGAAGAACAAAACCCCTGGGCTTCGATTGACGACATTATAAAAATTCCTAATGCAGCGTTTATGATAAAAGTCACCTTCACAGACATTGATATGGCAAATAGAGCACTGTCAGATGGCCTAGCCATCTCATACTACCACATACATCCACGACAAATAGAACCTGAACGTTTCGCCCACGTCTCTCCTTGCTGGAACTGCTACTCTTATCTTCACTCAATGACCGAATGCCCTATGAAGGACAAGAAATTCTGCTCCAACTGTAGTAAAGAGGGACACGATTTCAAAACTTGTCCCACCACCAATGCCACTAATACCTGCCTCAATTGTGAGAGCACCCACCATACCCTTTCTGCAAAATGTCCTCTACGAAAAGAAATCCTCACTAAAAACTCAAAGAAGAAGCAAAGAAAAACAGCGAAAAATCGCCGACCTTTACCGGTATAACCAAACTACAGTCAGACAGTTAGTTTGATATCTTTATTATGCACCCCATATCCATCCTGTGGGCGGTAGTCAAAAGATTACAGAGGTACATAATGGGTCCAGGGACTGGACCTCAAAGTTTGATAGCTGAGCAAGTTACAAAGGTAATGAACTCAGATGGATCTGGTCACAATCATGACAAGTAAGACACAAAACAAATTCTTCAAGCAACAAAACAGTCGTCCTTAACTCCGAACTCTCTCTCTACACTTCCTGACGCTGCCCCATGCAAGGTGTTGTACTGCATGATGTATACACACCTTGCAAATGCAACAACTTCCGGTACTTTCAACTTTGCTGACTCTCCACCTGCACAAGACCTCCTCATGTTTATCCCAAACATCGTCAACTTCACATCCACCTCAAGCAAAACTCCCGACCCTGGACCAGAACCCACCTCAGAACCTGCACCACCAACCCTGGACCAGAACCCACCTCAGAACCTGCACCACCGACACTGAACCAGAACCCACCTCAGAACCTGCACCACCGACCCTGCACCAAAACCCACCTCAGAACCTGCACCACCCACCCTGGACCAGAACCCACCTCAGAACCTGCACCACGACCCTGAACCAGAACCCACCTCAGAACCTGCACCACCGACCCTGGACCAGAACCCACCTCAGAACCTGCACCACCCACCCTGGACCAGAACCCACCTCAGAACCTGCACCACCGACCCTGGACCAGAACCCACCTCAGAACCTGCACCACCGACCCTGAACCAGAACCCACCTCAGAACCTGCACCACCGACCCTGGACCAGAACCCACCTCAGAACCTGCACCACCGACCCTGGACCAGAACCCACCTCAGAACCTGCACCACCACCCTGACCACAACCCACCTCAGAACCTGCACCACCCACCCTGGACCATAACCCACCTCAGAACCTGCACCACCCACCCTGGACCAGAACCCACCTCAGAACCTGCACCACCGACCCTGGACCAGAACCCACCTCAGAACCTGCACCACCGACTCTGGACCAGAACCCACCTCAGAACCTGCACCACCGACCCTGAACCAGAACCCACCTCAGAACCTGCACCACCGACCCTGGACCAAAACCCACCTCAGAACCTGCACCACCCACCATGGACCAGAACCCACCTCAGAACCTGCACCACCAACCCTGGACCAAAACCCACCTCAGAACCTGCACCACCCACCCTGACCAGAACCCACCTCAGAACCTGCACCACCGACCCTGGACCAGAACCCACCTCAGAACCTGCACCACCGACCCTGGACCAGAACCCACCTCAGAACCTGCACCACCGACCCTGGACCAGAACCCACCTCAGAACCTGCACCACCGACCCTGGACCAGAACCCACCTCAGACCGAACCACCACCCTGACCAGAACCCACCTCAGAACCTGCACCACCCACCCTGGACCAGAACCCACCTCAGAACCTGCACCACCGACCCTGGACCAGAACCCACCTCAGAACCTGCACCACCCACCCTGGACCAGAACCCACCTCAGAACCTGCACCACCGACCCTGGACCAGAACCCACCTCAGAACCTGCATCACCGACTACAGCTACTCCTCAACAACCACAATCCTTCCAACAACAAGCCACAAATTATCAAGACACCCAGCCTCCACTCCACATAACTACAGAAGAAACAGAAGTACATGAATATCCTGATGAATCCTCAGACAACAGAGAAGAAAACGCCGAAGAAAACATTGAAGAAAATACTGAAGAAAACATCGTAGAAAACATCGAAGAAAACAACGAAGAAAACATCGAAAAAAGCTGACCCACTCAACTCTCTACCTACAAAAATGTCACCTACACTTGCCATTAGCCGCAGGCAGGTGCACCTGGGGGCAGCCTCGGCGGCCAGACGCTCGCTACCAGCACCGGGAGCGTCTCAGAGCCGGCACTGGTATGACAGAACGACATGTAGAGAGCCCCCACCAAACATGAGGAAACTGAACAGGGAGCTGCAAGTAAGTGTACACCGCCTGCGCCTCGGCTACCCTACTGCAAAGCGCCTCATCCAACGTGAGAGGGAGGAGCTTTGCCGCCACTGCGACCGGATGGTCCCAAAGCCTCTAGTTCACTACATGCTTGACTGTCCAGCAACGACATCCATCCGCCGCAGGCACTTCCCGATGGCACCGGGGGATCTGACCCGCGAAGACAAGGCAGCCCGGCTGGTTTACCTGGCCACCCGCGACTTGGAGAATTTGCTCCCCGTCCTAGCCGCCCACCCGCCCCCTCGATGATGACGGAGACTCCCTAGATGACGATGCCAGGAGTACCCCAACGATGACCAAGATTGCTCACTACAGCTATACTTTCTCTCACTTCCTTCTTTATTAACCTCCCCCCACATCCTTCTTCTTACCCTCCTCCTGATGCCTAGCTTCAATCTATGTCAAGACACGCCTGCTGGGACTACAAGAGTCCGAAGTACCAAAATCTGCTGATGAAGGCCTAAGAGGACGCCTGCTGATGAAGATGCGACGCAAGAAGACACTCCCCACCGTGGGGAGCCACAGCAAGAGTGAAGAAGAAGTCACCCCCCCCACCCGAGGGGCCCCAAGAAAGAAGACAGAAGAAAGCAGAAGATGACCGACATCCTCTACCCAGGGGGCCAATGCCGGGTCACCATTTGGAGAAGACCCGGGCCGGTAGTACAGGCAAACCTACAACAACATACACCACCTCTGCCTTTCCTGACGAAATGTACACTAAAGAACTCCTCTCTCGCCTGCAAGATGGAATAGTAAAACATGTCTGCGATCCAGAATGTAAACTAAACTATAGAGACTTACTAATGGATATCGTATGCCATATGCCAAACCGCACTCTAAAATTCAAACTTTTTTACATGTCAAAGAGAGATTTAAAAAATAAAGACTGAAGCTCCTGACCCAATTTTCCCATTCTAAAGCATACTCCATACACAAGTACAAAATTTAATAACTGCCTCGACCTGAGTTCCCGTGCACCTGACCAGTCTTTTCATGGTCCAGCCACCTGACAACAAACCAGTGAGCACTGCAGTCACCCTGCTCTCTGGACTCTGCCATCACCGAGCCCCGCTCACCTGACGCCCAGACATTTATGATCTAGTCACATGTCAACGAGCCAGCAAGCACTGCAGACACCCTGGTCTTCGATTCTGCTCTCATACATCGCCTCATAACGTTACACAGCTGGGTTTAGCCCTGGCTCTTTTATCTCTGACTCAAGATCTTCCTCTCATCATCTATTCTTCGTCTGTCCCCACTTCATACTCGCCCACTTGTGGGCTCTTACCTGAGAGTATTATCATCATCATCATCATCACCAAGAACCAATCACCGTCCACACTCTCTCACACCTCTGCTGCTACACCACTCTCCCCTAACTTTTCAGTCGAGATGGATGGGGTAAAGTTCTACACCACTCGCAAGTTTAACGACACAATGTTAGTAACTGAACTTCACCAACGACTCCAAAACAAGACTGTCAAGTTCGTCAGCACTACCGAAAAACGGGCCAACCTTGAATCAATCCTCTACAGCCTCACTCAACCGCTTATGTACCCCGGCTATCCATATACCGTGCATCACCTTTCAAGAACGCAGTTCAACTCACTCGAAAATGGTACAATGCTTGAGTAATCTCCTTGTCAACACATCACTATACAGTGTTCCTGTAGCTGCCTTATCGACCTTTCCTGCCTGCTCTGCCGCCCTCCTCGCTCCTGGGAGCCATGTACCATCGTCCACCATCCCTCTGCATCATCGCTTGCAGTACATCAGTACCACTTGCTCCACAGTGGTTGGGCCACTGATCTTTTTACCCTCCTCTCCTCACCCATCCCATCCTTTTCCAGTATTTCCATCCTTCCCCTTCCTTCTTCCTTCCCCCTCTCACCGATGCTTCGCACATCAAGATCAAGATCAAGATCTCATTCACCTTGGTCCCCACTTCCCCACAATTTTCACACATAATGATAAAGGCACTCCCGATAAAATACTCACCAATAGAGCTAGTAATCATCTACACCACTTCATAACTCCTGGTCCTCTTTCGAGCTCTGACCATATTCCTATCACCCTTCATATTCCATTAAACCCCATCCAAATTCCAGTCCCTCCCACTACCGATTATTCGCTAACCGACTGGGACGACTTCAAACTTCGCCTGGACAACTTTGACCTCACACACAACTACGACAACAAACCAGTCTCAGATATAGACTTTCAAATTACACGCATACAACACTCCATAATGCAAGTTGCTACACAGACTGTGCCTATAAAACACTACAAGACCCGATACTCTTTTCGACCATCAGAGAGAACTAAGCGCTTGCTAACTTGTTATAGACATCGTTTTGCCACAAACCAAAATAGACTGAACTTAATTCGCTGGGATCTCTCTATACTGAGAATGCATATCATTCACAGTCTGGAGGAAGACCACAACCCGCACATATAAAAAAAGAGAGGAGCTTACGACGACGTTTCGGCCCGACTTGGACCATTTACAAAGTCACACTAACACACAGAACGAATCGAATCGAATAAGTACAGGTAAGATCCCAATGGGATGAGAGGGGAAGACGGTACAGACGAAGAATAGCGCTGGAGAGGAGTCTTCTTAGTCGTAGAAATAGAGCCAGGGCTTAACCCAGCAGCTAAGGCGATCGTGGGGCAGACTTGAGAACAGGAATAGCAGGCTCTCCTGTTGATGAGACTTCTGTGGGGTGAGCGGGGAGGACGGGACAGGTGAAGATTACCGCTAGAGAGGAGTGTAGAAGTTGAGCCAGGGCTTAACCCAGCAGCTAAGGCTAAAGTGGGTCAGAGGGGCGAACAGCTCAAGGTATCTGACATAGAATCAAAGGTTATTTATAAATAGGGTTAGGAGCTGGATCATACAAGGAATAGAAAAGGTTGTGTTGGTTTGTGGGTCTTCGAATGTCTTCGTCAAGGAGAGAGGTCCAGTAGTCATGTCGTGTCTCAAGTTTGTCTATCTGTCTGTCACTGAGAGTCTTCCAGTACAGATTCAGCGCATGGATGTCTAACTGGGCATGGAGAGACTCGCTTGTGGCGAAGTCTTCCCATCTGACATCAAGCACCCAGCGCAGAGCCTTGTTCTGGACACGTTGCAGTTTAAGTAAGTTTGTTTTGGCTGCAAGAGAGAGGGCTAGAGGAGAGTAAGTTATCAGAGGGCGTATTAGGGATTTATAGAGGTGTAGTTTGGTGCGTTGGGAGGCATGTTTCAGCTTGTAGAGGCCCGCAAGGGCCTTACTAGCTACTGCATGCTTTGAGTGAATGTGTCTGTGTAAGCAAAGAAGGTAGTCAAGATTAATGCCAAGGACTGTGACAATTGTGTGATGGGGATGTAGGTGCGGTGTCAGCTGTTCTGAGCTCGACAGGTAATGGAGGATCACGTTTCCTATAGTTAAAATATGTAATGCTGGATTTAGCTGCATTGGTTTTGATCCTCCATTTTTGTTCCCAGAAGGCAATCCTGTCGACCTCATTCTGTGTTTTGTGTGAGAGTGTATCTATATTGGCGTGAGTGGTGAGTTGTGTAATGTCGTCTGCATAGGCTAGTGTGATGGAGTTGTGGTATACAGGTGTTGGAATGTCGTTAGTGTATAAAATGTAGAGGGTAGGGGAGAGGACAGATCCCTGGGGTACTCCAGCATTTAGTGTGAAGTAGTCAGAGTAGCAGCCTTGGAATTTGATTCTCATGGTGCGGCCGTCAAGGAAGTTGCAGAGGAGTTTACGAGTAGTGAGAGGCAGGTTAAAGTTAGTGCAGAGTTTGTGTTTGAGCCCTACATGCCAGACAGTGTCAAAAGCTTTTTCAACGTCTTTTGCAACCAGGGCTGTCCTGTTTCTTTGTTTTGTGTTTATGTGGATGTAGTTGAGAATGATGTTAATGGCATCCTGTGTAGATCTGTGAGTTCTGAAGCCAAACTGGCCGTTAGAAAGAAGTGAGTTGTGTTCCAGGTATCTGCGAAGACGATGGTTGATGAGTTTTTCAAAGAGTTTACCTAATGTTTCGAGGAGGCTGATAGGGCGATAGTTTCTAGGGTCAGAGTGGTCTTTATTTGGTTTGGGAAGGAGGATAGCGGTAGCAGCTTTGAAGAGTGAAGGGAAGTAACCAGAAGCAAGGGAGGCATTGAGGAGGTTTGTGTAGGAAGTAATGATAGAGTCAGGAAGGTGTTTTAGGATAATATGATTTAGGCCAGAGGCACCAGTAGCCTTGGGAGGAAGGTGTCTGAGGAGAGTTTTAATGTCTTTGTTGGTGAAAGGAGTGTCGAGTTCTTGGGAGGAAGTAAGGGAGTCCAGATGGATGTGGCTGTCTGGTGTTGTTTCGTGTGTGTGTGTAGTGTTCCAGTGTTCTATGTTCTGAATGTGTTGGATGGCGTTAGGGTGGGGTGGGTGAGGGTGGAAGATGTTCTCCCAGATGTGTTTGAAGATGTTTGTAGCAGCCTGCGGGTCTGAGATGTGTGTGTTGTTGTGGGTGATGTGTTTGAATTTGTTGGTGGGTGTGGTACCTCGGATTTTTTGATAAAGTTCCAGAAGTCTTTGGAGTTTTTAATTCGCTGTTTGTCTGCTTGTAGTATGAGCTGTGACCAATGAGAGTTGTGGTCTTGGTCTAGACTGTGTAGAATGTTGTTTCTGAGGTAAGTGAGATCTAATCGGACTTGATTAAATCTATGTGTGTTGTAGAGGAAGCGGTTGTGGTAGCAGATAATTAATCTTCTTGTTCTGATTGAGGGTTTGAAAGAATAACGAGTGGTGTGAGTTGTCTTTGGTATTGCGGAGTTGGCTGCTTGTGTAATGGTGTCTTGGATGAGATCAAGTTGAGTGTCAATGTCAGAGATAGGTTTGTTGTTGTAGTCATAGGTGAGGTTAGTATTATCTATGTGTTGCTTGAAAGCATCCCAGTCAGCGTTCATGTAGGAGAAGGAAGGTCTTGCTGGGATGAGGATAGGGTTGGAAGAGATGTGTAAGATGACTGGGATGTGATCAGAGACTGTAATAGGGCCAGGTGAGATGTAGTGTTGGAAGAGAGAGCTAGCTCGGTTTGCCAGAATGATATCGGGTTTGCCTTGGCCCATGTGGTTGTAGGTGTTGAAGTCTGGGCCGAGGTGAATTAGGTGTTTATGGTTTGTGAAGTTGAGTAATTGGTGACCAAGTTGGTTGTTACTGGTGTGATGAAAGGCGTTGTGTTTGGCATTCATGTCAGCAAGTAGGTATGTTGGTGTGTTGGTGTAGTTGAAGACTAAGGAAAGGTCGTGTATGTTGAGAATAGTGTTTGGGCGAGCATAGGTAGTGAAGAAGATGAAGGGGCCAAGGTGGGTGTGTATTCTGACCGCAAGACAGTGTTGCTGAATAAAAGGGATTGGGAGAAATTCATGTTTTATGTTGGATTTGACAAGGATGGCAACCCCATCGTGGGGATCGTAGGGGGACTGAAGTGCAGTATAACCATAATGACGGATACGTTGAGGGGCTTTGAGGCAGGTACTGTTTAGTAAGACAATATCTGGCCTCTCTGCTTCAAGGAGTTCGGCCAGTAGGTGTCTAATTATAAAGTAAGAACGTACGTTGAACCGAATCACCTTAAACATGATTTAATGGTTTCGTCAAGGACGGTCATCATCATACAGCCGCTCACAGCCAGTGTGCCTCTTCTCTCAGAGCATACAGTGCCCCATCAAGCTACAGTTCACTTCCTCAGTGTCCTGCGCCTCCAGGATTGGTGCGTCGGTGGCTGCCTACCCAAGGGAAGGTAGCCTCCCTCTGCACTCCTGGTGCCTCTCCTCGCCGCTCACAGACAGTGTTGGCTCTCCTCCCAGGGCATACAGTGCCCCATCAAGCTACAGTTCACCTCAGTGTCCTGCGCCTCCAGGATTGGTGCGTCGGTTGCTGCCTTCCCAAGGGCAGGTAGCCTCCCTCTGCACTCCTGTTGCTGCCTGAAGTCTCCAAGCCATACAGCCAGTGGTGCCTCTCCTCGCCGCTCACAGCCAGTGTTGGCCCTCCTCTCAGGGCATACAGTGCCCCATCAAGCTACAGCTCACCTCCTCAGTGTCCTGCGCCTCCAGTGTCAGACTCTACAAGCAAACTTTAATTAATGAAATAGCCAGGCAAGTACGCGTGTCTACTACTCCACACGTACTTTCCTCACAAATTTGGCCATTTGTCACCGCCACATCTTTACGCAACTAGATGATGCCTTCGATGCCTTCCACCTCTCTCCCCCTTCCCACTCCCCTTCTACCGCCCTCTTCTGCCTCTAAGGCATATCCTACCTCTTCCAAAACCAATTCTTTCTCGCTGAACCTCAAATACTCTAATTCTGATGCCACTAACCATCCTGAAAATTTATTATTCCAGATCACGGGTGAACCTCAACTTAAAATCTTTAAGACACACTCAGGCTTCAAACTCCTTCTTGACAGACAATCCTACGAAACGTACACCTCAACCTCGACCAGACAACAACTGCTAGACGCCGGCTTCACTATTATTTGGACTCCTGAGCACCGTGCCAAAAGTACAGTCATTGCTAAACATGTAGACTATTCTCTCCTGACTGCCTATGACACAGACAAAGAAGACTTAATCAAAGACATTAGTACAAAGAATAAAGTCTCTGTTGACGATATTTACAGACCTGATAACTCTACAATCCTCAAAATACGCTGTTCAACTCCTTCTGACGCCTCTATTCTCTTCAACCAAGGAATCCTTGCCAAGACTATCCGCATTCTTCCAAACACTCTCTTCACTCCAAACTTCCACCCCATCACACAATGTCTAAAATGCTACAAATTCGGACACGACAAAAATATATGCACATCCAAACAAATCTGCTCCAGATGTTCAGCAACTGGCCACTTCTGGAATACATGCAACCTCTCCCTTAAATGTTCTAACTGCGGCGGGTCACACACTGCAGTTGCAAATTCCTGCCCTACTAAAAAAGACATTCTCTCCTCCCTCAGAGCAAGCCAACCCCCTTCCTCCCCAATCCCTTCCCTACACCTCTCTCCCCTACCAAATCTCCCTCCCCCACCCACAATGCCTGGGCAACTCCACGCACTTGGTCTACCTTTTCTTCCCCAAACCCTTCCTCTATTCTACACACATCAAACACCAACACACAGACTACAAGCACCTCTCCACCTACACCTATACCCACAATAGACTACAAAACTAACTGTCAAGTCGCCACTGCTGCTTACTCTGCGATGGTAATCTCTCAAACTTACCAATCAGACTACTCACATATCCTTAACCTAATCTTGAATGCTAACAATCTTCCCTCTCTAATTATCCCTCCTTCCTGCTTCTCTTCTAAGCCCCCTCCAACCTCTCCCTCCGACCTCTCTCTCATCACCCCTCTTCCTACCCCCACCAGCTCTCCTCCTCCCCCACCTCTCTTCATATCTATCCTTCCCACCAACACCCCTCCTGCTGCCGCTACGGCCACCCCTCCCCCCACCTCATCCCTTACCAAAGCTTCCACTTCCTCTGCATCCACCTTCGCCCACTCCTCATCCACCACATCCAAGACTTCATCCAGGTCCAACTCCACCTCCTCCAGACAAAATCCACTCAATCCTAAACCTGCCCCAAATTCTGACAGACAGACCAAAGCACATAAAAGCAGATCCATCTCTTCCTCCCCCTCCAGGAAGCGGGTCCGTAACACCCACACATCCACCGATGGCACCCCTATCACGGGCTTTAACCTAAACTCATCCCCTGAACACACAGAACAGGTGGAAGGGGTATATATAGGCAGGCAGACAGGGGGAGGGTAAAAGAGAGTGGGGTAATAATAGAGGTAGTAGTAGAAGTGGTAGTAGTAGTAGTGGAGTCAGTCATATGCGGGTTGTGTGTGTATTGTTCCAGTCACGGTATTGTGCCTTTTTTGTTATTTATGGAGGAAGACCACAATCAACACTGGCAATCCATCATTGACACTGCTGACAAACACCGTATTAATTAAGGATCCCAATACTTTTTGGAATTTTATCCGAAAAATCAGGGGAACCCCTAAATCTACAGCTTTCAGACACATAAATCATGACAATAGACTTATATCTGATCCCGCTGAGGCGGTTCACACTTGATATTCTTTCCCTCTTAACTAGACTTCCCAAGAAAGCACCTGGTGCTTCTGGACTATCTCATTCCATTCTTCGTCATCTTCCTCACTCTGTTGCTTCTGCTCTTACTGATCTCTTTAATGCTATACTTGCATCTGGTTATTTCCCACCGTTCTTCAAATCTGCTACAGCTTTCCTTATTCCAAAACCAGGAAAGGACCTGACGAACCCAAAGAATTATAGGCCTATAAACCTACTAGAAATCTTGGGTAAGACGTTTGAGAGACTTGTAAACATGAGACTCAGAACTCACCTTGAGACAAATAACTTACTCAACGAATGACAATTTGGTTTTCGACAACATCGATCTAACAGGACGTCATAAATATTAGCCTGAACTATATTCGCCTAAATAAGGCTCAAAATTGAGCTACCACCCTCGTGACCAAAGACGTTGAAAAGGCCTTTGATACTGTATGGCACGATGGTTTAAAGTATAAACTTTGTACCTCCTTTGATTTCCCGAGAAATATGATAAAATTATTGTGTAACTTCCTAGACGGTAGAACTATGCGAATAGGGTTCAGGAAACATTACTCTCACTACTTTACACTTCATGCAGGAGTCCCACAAGGCTCTGTACTATCTCCTACACTTTATATCTTATACACTAATGACTTACCTGAACCACTTTATCCTAACACACTCACAATCTCTTATGCAGATGACATTACACAACTCAATGCACATCAAACTTCCAGATTTCTCACTCACAGAACACAACGTGAGGTCGATAGGATCACTGCATGGGAACTACAATGGCGTATTAAAACTAATCCAATCAAATCAAAGATCACTTTTTTCTTTAAAAGACGCGGAGTTGTCACTCCTGTCGACCTCAAAACCAGCACTACTCGTACCCATATATCACAAACCCGTTGTACAGTCATCCTAGGAGTTAACTTAGACACTAGGTTGACTATCAAGCCTCACATCACTTCTAAATCTGCTGTTGCAGGGATTGCTCTCTCTCAGCTTTACAAGTTGAGAGGAGCTCACCCTGCATCCAAATTTCACCTCTACAAAGCCCTTATTAGGCCTCTTATTTCCTACTCTCCTCTTGCTTTGATACTAGCTGTCAAGAAAAACTCCATTAAACTTCAACGTATCCAAAACTGAGCATTACGTTGGGTGTTAGGAGTGAAATGGGATGATTATGCAACCAGCGAATCTCTCCATCTCAGGACTAACACACCAGCTTTGAACGAGTTTTGGAAGACACTTTACGATAGAGAAATTGGCAGACTTGAGACTTGCCATGATCACTGGACTGACTATTTGGACACCAACATTAAACGACCTTACAATGATGTTAATCTCTTCCGAGCTCTGTACGAACATGCCCCGTCCCCACAATACACCTAAAACATGCTTTGCTCTTTTTGCACTTTAGACCTTATCTCTCGAGCTTTCCTAACTTAAATCTATAATGTACTATTCTTAAATCTGTTCTTTCTTACTCGCCTCTACCTGCCATTCCCATGAGAGTCGTCCTTGTGCAATTTTTCTAAGGGGCAATTTGTCGATGTCCTTTGCGTCCCCGACCCCGACCTCGGAGTTTGCCCGATTTGCGCGACCAGTCTTGCAGCAGATAGCATGAGACATGTCAGCTGTTCCTGATATTGAATACAAGCTTCACAATGACTAACGGTGAAAAGCTCTGTTCCACAAGGCACAGTACTTGCTCCCATCCTGTTCCTGATCCTCATATCGGACATAGACAGGGATATAAGCCACAGTGCTGTGTCTTCCTTTGCAGATGACACCTGAATCTGTATGACAGTGTCCACCGTTGAAGACACTGCAAGACTCCAAACGGACATAAACCAAATCTTTAAATGGGCTGCAGAAAACAATATGAAGTTCAATGATGAGAAATTTCAATTACTCAGATACGGAAAACGTGAATAAATTAAAATCTCATCGGCGTACAAAACTAATTCCAACCACACAATAGAGCGGAAAACTAATGTCAAAGACCTGAGAGTGATCATGTTAGAGGATCTCACCTTCAAGGACCATAACAATTTAGCAATTGCATCTGCTAGATAAATGACAGGATGGATAATGAGAACCTTCAAAATCAGGGATGCCAAAGTTATGTTGACACTTTACATATCGCTTGTTTTATCTAGGCTGGAATATTGCTGCACACTAACTGCACCTTTCAAGGCGGGTGAAATTTCTGACCTTGAAAATGTGCAGAGAACCTTCACGGCATGCATAACTGCGATAAACCACCTCAATTACTGGGAACCCTTGAAGTTCCTAAACCTGTACTCTCTAGAACGCAGGCGGGAGAGATACATTATTATATACACATGGAAAATTCTCGAGGGATTAGTACCAAACTTGCACACGAAAATCACTCCCTACGAAAGCAAAAGACTCGGCAGGCGATGTAACATCCCCCCAATGAAGAGCAGGGGTGCCACTAGCACGTTGAGGGACAACACAAAAAAGTGTCAGGGGCCCAAGATTGTTCAACTGCCTCCCAGCATACATCAGGGGGATTACCAACAAGCCCCTGGATGTCTTCAAGCAAGCACTGGACAGACACCTGGAATTCTCTCCAGGTAAACTCCAGGTTGGGTTTAGTCCTGACTCTATTCCTTTCTCTAAATTTTTTCCTCACACACACATATTCTTCGTCTGTCCCCACTTCCCCCTCGCCCCATGTGGGTACTTACCTGTGAGTCCTTCGTTCGCTCGTTCGTTCGTTTCCAATACAGAGGATAACCATGCCCAACCCTTTTAGCGCAGGGTACGTGCCAAAGCTGGAGCTTGCTACCATCTGCAGCTCGGAAGACTGCTCTTCCCTACCCTCACTGGGATGTGGAAGACCAGAGGCCTACCTTCTTCCTAGGAGCCCCGTGAGGGCGGTGAATGTTGCTAGGCCTGGGGACAGTTGGTCTCAACGATGAGGGGCTACTTGTACTTCTTCCCATTGGAGACATAGGTCTCAGACACTCCCACGACAGGGAGCCAAGGCCGGGTCACCATCTGGAAAAGACCCCCGCCGGTAGAGTACCGGCGAATCTGCAACAACAACAACAGGTTCCAATACTTTTATACGGAAAATTCTGCTTTTCCTTGTTGACTCGGCCCAGTGCGGTCACAGCAGCTCTGACTCTCGGTATTCAGTCTAACTACGATTCCCGTTGGGGAGGGGAATCTATACCTTCATCTCTATCCTTGCTTGGACATCACGATGAGTTATGCAAATCGTGTCAAGATCAAACCCAACAGTGGCACTGTGAATGATTCGTCAAAACGTACTCTTGCAGCTGCCGTTAGGGGTGAGCTGCAGGTGAAGTTTAACAGCATATTGACTCTGAAGGAAGCATTTATTGTCGTGTGCAACGATGATGAAGAAGCAGTGAAGCTACTCACTACAACAGCCACCACCACTCTCACTGCTCGAGGATTTACTGTCATGTCATCTCCAGCTCTCAGGGCAAGGAGGACAGTCTTCCTCAAGAAACTTGATAAGCTTCTCACAACTCAATCTGTCGACGAACTCAAGACATCCATTGAAGATCAAAACTCATGGGCCACAGTGGAGAGCATCATGAAAATACCTACAGCTTCATCCATGCTCAAGATCACGTTCACTGATGTGAATATGGCTGCCACTGCATTTGCTGATGGTCTTGCTGTTTATTAATACTTCATCAGTCCCACCTACATCGAAGCTGACAGATACCACTACATTCATCACTGCTGGACTTGTTACTCTTATGTGCACAACACCAGAGATGTCCTGTGAAGGAAAAGAAGTTCTGGTTGTGAAGGCCACGATTTTAGATCTTGCACCGCCTCTGCTCCACCAACACCAACTTGCTTGAACTGTAAAAGCAACGATCATCACACTAGCTGCAAAATGTCCCTCTCGAAAAGACATTCTCAAGAAGACCATGGAAGCTGGACAGAAGAAGTCGCCAAAGTCCTCTACCTATGCAGCCATCGCCAAGATTCAGGCAGATACCACAAAACTCCTACAAGCCACTTTACCTACCACCAACAACACCGTCTCTCCGGACTGAGAACCAACGAAGATTCTATACTTCATGTTATATGCTCACTTTGCTAATGTGGGATCAACTGGCTCTTTCAACACCACTATAAACCAGCTTTTCGAGCTAAACAATATACCCAAGATTAACTTTCCAGACTCTCCACAATCTGGTAATATAATGAAAATCACCGAAGACCTCATCAATGTCAAGGTATCCGAGGCTTATCCACCACTACCACTGCACACTCCAACTGTTGTCAGTACTCCTTCCTCCAATAAGGAACCGTCTCCTCTTGCAGAGTCCCACCAATCAGCATCGTCCACGGCCTCCGACTCCTCCGCTCCTATGGACCAATCAGAGTTCTCTCCTGCTACGCCTTCACCACCAGTTCTCTCTCCTGCTGCGCCTTCACCACCAGTTCTCTCTCCTGCTACGCCTTCACCACAGCCTCTCCGCACGCTCACCACCAGTACACCTCTTTGTGCACTTCACCAATCTTAAACACAACTTAATTTGGGGTTTCACTTCCATCTTTAAATAACTTCAATTTGGTACTAGAAAAGTTTGAGGGATAATAATAATGATCATTAAAACTGTCTTTAATGAATTAGTGTATTAGATAATAACAGACATAAGACATACATATAGGGTTATTCCTTTATACAGTATCTTTAGATATGAACCCCTATTGCAAGCTCTACTCCAAGTGCATAGATAATGTCTTAGACACAAAAGGTTACAGAGAAATATCTAGCATTAGGTAATTAACATAATATACAGGCTTTAAGAAGGCGAACAGCCAGAGCAGGAGTGTTGACCCAGTGGCTGGTGTCTGCAACTGACTACAGCTCTGTAGTGACTGTGGAGGTTAGGTAGGTCACGTGACTTTAAACACGCATTGACACAGAAGGGAAAAGGGGAGGGGGGGGATCAAATAACCGTACAGAGTTTATGCTCTTAACTATTACAATTCTCCGATACACAGACCGGTAACCTAAAGTAACATAATATAGCAGTATTTACAAATGTGGCCACAATATAAATATACAAACCAATATTACTAATACAAGGACGTTCATTTGAAATTTAGCTATTAAAGGAAATAAATGCGATGTACTATTAAAGAAAATGGGTATAGCAGCAAAGTAAGGAAGTAGGGGCGCAACACCCTGGCCCACAAAATAATATTTCAACGTTTCAGTCGTACGAGCGTGGAATGAATATCATTGCTAGAAGGAATGTCTCAGGGTGAGGGAGAAGACGTATCTTTCTCCGAGCATCTCATCAGCCCACTTCCTAGATCAGAATCAGATATGCTTCTATTCTGTGAAGAAATTATACAGGAGGAGGTGTTGATTCACCGGGAATTCTCCTGGCCCAGGTCTTTACCAGATGGCGACCCGGCTCTGGATCCCTGGCATGGGAGTGTCAGAGACCTATGTCTCCCATGAGAGGGATACCCCTCATCGGCGGGACCAACTGGCCCCAGGCCTAGCCACATTCCACACCAGCACGAGGAATGGAGGTAGATAGATGCTAGCTAACGGGAAGGGCAGACTTAAGAGCTGCAGATGGTAGCAAGCTCCAGCCTTGGCACCTACCCTGTCCTAGAAGGGCTGGGCATGGTGATCGACCCTGAAATTATACAGTTAGAGAAACCATTAAGAGCGAGACATTACTGGATCCTTTTATGTGAGAAATAGAATTTCTGTAGGGTTAGATCCTTAAAGCCCACTTTAAAATTCTAACATTTTTGGATTTCATCGAGTTTATAAAAGTAAGTGGATTATGATCAGAAAAAATGTTCACCACATGAGGAGAATAACCAAGATACACGTCAAAATGCTCCAAAGAAATGACTAATGCTAGGGCTTCCTTTTCTACAGTAGAATAGGATCTTTGATAGACACTGGTCTGTAGATGATGATTTCCACTGTGCTCTTCTTTTTTTTCTGAATAGGGACTACATTTGCCTCTTTGCACAGAGAAGACATTACACTGTGTTAGGCACTGCTGATAGATGCGAGTTAGAGGTGTTGGTAGCTAGTCTGCTCAACTATTCAGCAATATTGGGCTCGACTAATCTTGGCCCAAAGCCATTTCTTGGTCAAGCAATTCTAAGAGAAAATACACCTCTTCCTTCCTTATCGTCAAAACTGACAACTTTGACACAGTTCTTGCGGCTATCAAAGAAGGTTCCCTTGCTGGATCAGGAACTTGCATCTTGGCAGCAAAGTGTTCGGCAAAGAAGTCAGCTTTCTCCTCACTGCTAGTAGAGATGGTGCAATCCTGCAGATATGGAAGTGGAATAATTTCACCAGGTAAATAATGTTGTTGATTGCTGACCAAGGACCACTAGGTTTTGGGGAACACTACTTGACGCCTGTGGATTTTTTTACATAATTTCCTAAATATCGAACATATAAATGAATATTATAATAACTGTGTATTAAAATGTGATGCTATTTGGACCCTTCGAGAAATTTTAAATGATGAAGAGTGTGGAAGAGCCAGTAGTCGCGCCGGGGGAGAGATGCCTTTTTGAATTTAATGGGTGAACACTGGTTGTCGTGAGAAATTCTGCTAGTAATCCAGCGTCTTCTGAGCCAAACTGTGGTGTTTCGGCATGAATTTGTAATTAGGAACCCGTGTTAATGTCCCCTGCTGAAGAATTGGGACAGGAAATTTGCTGGACCTCAAGAATTGCGTGTGGGTGGCGAAAATTAAGGGATGCAACATCACTCACAAGGAAGTGCGCCATTAGTCCTTGCATTTAGATCACTGGCTGATCAGTGTAGGGTCTAGGTGTTAGAAATGTGCTGTGGTGTGATCCATTTACAGTAATTAAATGGTAAGTGTTAATATGAATATTTTGAGTACCCAACAAATAAACCAAAATAACATACAGTCCACATAATTTTAATTACTAGAGTAGCTGGTTTTAATATTATAATTATTAATTTATTGTCATTTCTAGCTTTATGTGAGAGTGGTGAAGAAATGGGCAGTCAAACGAGCGTCAGTTCAGTGACCTAATGTAACTAAGTCCCACTTACCTCACCCAAATTACTTGCAGGTAATAATTCAGGTAATGCCCTGTAAGCCTCCTGCAGGTGATTTTCTCACATAAAAATAATAATAATTTTCACAATGCCAGCTTTCATTTTGAGTCAGCATACTGTCTAGATATTGCCCACTTTTGGACTCCTCCCATTTGTTAGCAGACTTACCTCTGCAAGTTCCTGTTACAGATATTGGGATACTTCTAAAACATGAATCTGATCATTGCTCACTCATGTACTCAAATCACGTCACTCATGACAACGACTTTTATGTAAATAGTTCATTACTTCTAACTTGTTAAACTATCAAAACTTTTTGGCCCAGACCCTGGAACTATTATATGACTGTGATGTTGAGATCGTATTCCTGGATGTATTATGAAACTGTGTTGTTGAAGTACAGTCCCTGGACCCATTATGTTATGCTCTAAAGTTCATGTACAGTCCCTAGATCCATTATTTGATTGTAATTTTTGAACCACCTCTTATACCATAGGTATATATATACATATTATAAATTTTACACAGCTATTTTTGCAAAATTTTAAACATCAATCGCCTGTCATCTACGGACGTCTTCACAACAATATACTAACTAAAGTTCTAAATCATTTTTGAAAGCAGGGTACCTTGGGGCTACAGTCACAGATGGCTCATAGCAGAGCCATCTGTAATATGCTAGAGTGATCAGTTAATAATTTTTTTGGTGTGGTTCCAGTAGACTCGAAATTGTCTCTTGTGTCAACCATTACGTGTCTCAAAAATGATCGTTCTGTTATCTTCTTGCTTCTCTCACCACTAATACATTTATAATGTCTCCATGGATAATTCTTTAGTTGAAGTTATATTTGATATAGAATAAAGCCTATGACTAAATTTTATCCTATGCCTGTTCCTTAGACCTCTGTGGGAGCCTATCATTTTTTCTTACAGAATTTATGTTAGAGAATGTGAAGATGACCCTAGACGAGTCACAAGACTAAAAGACGAAAAGAACACAATAGTTATAAACCGGACAAGAAGTCACTCACAAGCTAAGCAGAAGGCCTTTAAAATTATTATTATTATTACAAACATAAATAAGAACTAAACCTGTTGAAAATATGGGTATTTTCCCGAAAGTTATACTGGATAAACTTTCCAACGTGAATAGATATCATTAATGTGTTGCTGTTGGTTTAAAATTTAATTGTAAAAGAGAACCAACAGAGAAGCTCTGCATATGCGTCGGTTCCTAGAGGAGAGCATGGGCATGGGCAGGTGGCGTGAGGAAGGAGTGGTCATGAAGTGGTGGCATGGGTGGATTCAATGGAAGGGGTGGATGGGTAGTCTGGAGTCAGTAATCGACGTGATTTGGTCGATACCTTAATACTAGGTAGCGTATCATAATAAAAAGCAAGGGAATTACTCTCATTGAACGATGTGGGACGTTAAGTCCGGGAAACAACTGTAATAGAGTAGTGGAATTGAAAGAGGGTGCAGGGCACGATGCCGCCATGATGTAAGGGAACAAGGGGCCGTCGTTCCATTCTGACTCATTGGCCTCGGACCTTAAGGAATCGACTACTAAGAGTGTAAATTACGACGAAATTCGGTCTGACTTGGACCATTTACAAAGTCACACTAACACAAAGAACGGGTAGGAGGGGTTATATATAGGCCAGCAGACAGGGGCGGGAACAAGAAAGTGGTGGAGTAGTAATAGTGGAAGCAGTAGTGGTAGTGAAAGTAGTAGTAGTGGAGTCAGTCATATTCTAGGAAAGAGGAGCACTGTAATAAAGCTGGCGGCCCACATAGGGTAAGGGCAAGAACACAGAAGGGGAAAAAATGAAAATAAAAATATGTCACTGTAAGCTCAGTGAGAGTTCATAGGGTATAACCGTTTCTGCTCACGTGACCATCCGATGCAACCGTTAGCCAATGACAAAGGTCACCCATGTCAAAGGTCAATACTTTGAACGCTATGAGCCCTGCTCGGAGCAGTGCCTTAGTTACCATCGAGACACCGTGTAGGAATAGACCAGGCTTACGGCAGATTTTGAGTATTTTGAGCAGATTTGAGAGAAGAAGCAGCCGGTGTGAGTGTGTGCCGCCGCGGGCGTCAATATCAGCCGCCGCCAGCGACTCACCTTCCCTCACCCGTGACGTCACCCATCCAAGACTCTTCTGAAGCAGTGTCTCCAGTCTTCTGGCTTCTAATTGCAAGTAAACCTCCGAAGAGTTGATCTGGGTTTTGCAATTAAGCCAAAAAAGTAAGCCAGTTTATGGGATAGAGCCTAAGCCAAGCCTGCAGTCATCCAGTCTGTCTCTTGTCATCCATCCTGCATCTCACTGCTGTGTGCAAGTAATAGTATTCAGGTCCACCAGTCCTGAGGGCTTAAGCCAGCTTCTTCAGGAAAGCCAGACATACAAGTAAGCCAGTTCCAGCAAAGCCAGTTCCTTGAAGTATGGTCTCCATTCGCTCTGTGCTACCAGTTGGACTATTGTCAGAGTGATATTCATCATTCCAGTGGTTTATTGTGATACAAGCTATCTGGGTTAGTAGACGACATATGTACCATAGCCGAGCTGTCACTGTAAGCTCAGTGAGAGTTCATAGGGTATAACTGTTTCTACTCACGTGACCATCCGATGCAACCGTTAGCCAATGTCAAAGGTCACCCATGTCAAAGGTCAATACTTTGAACGCTATGAGCCCTGCTCGGGGCAGTGCCTTAGTTACCATCGAGACACCGTGTAGGGATAGACCAGGCTTACGGCTCTGAGACTTCCACCTTGTCTAATATACCAAGTTACCATCCCAAACTCGTCTGTTCATTACCCAATCTGCGAAAGAACCTCCACGCAACAAATAAAGGACAAATACAAAGCAAAATAAAGAAAACCCAGAGGAGAAAGAACAAAGGGGAGAGGGGGGAAGAGATAGAAGGGGAAAGGAATCACGTTAAGTCATAGGTGTTCTGAAGTTTGGAGCATTTAACAATGTAATGGAAGAGGAAAGCATCTACAGAGACAAAGCTAAGGCTAAGATTCATACAAGGAAAGTTGTGTATAAGGGAGGATTCAACTAGACGACGACTGTGAAAGTTGGACGTAGGGTAGACAGTTTTAGCAGAAGACCAATCAATAGGATGACTGTGATCTCTGACATGACAGAAAAGAGCATTGTTGGTGTCGGCAAGCTTAACACTATTTTTGTGCTCCCTAAGTCTGTCAGAAAGAGATCGGCCAGTTTCTCCAAAGTACTGAAGAGGACAGGAGGAGCAAGAAATAGAGTAGACACCAGGAGAATCTATATAGGGAGGGGAGGTATGCACTAGATTAGTGCGAAGAGTATTAGTCTGTTAGACACTGTTTATCGTATTTCTACCATGCTGTACACTTTACCTATTTCCTCAACATTGTGCACCTATTCGTATTTCAATAGATATTCTTTTTTACCAATGGAATCACTAGATTTAGGTCAGGTGCACTAGCAGGTTTAGAAGATGGTGGTTACCTGCTGAGTAGTTTTGTGGTAACTGAGTTTAACCTTGAGTATACCTGGAAGGTGTTCCAGGTTTCAGTTGCCCCCGCGGCTCCGTCCATCACCAAACCTCGAGGTGGATCAGAGCCGAATTCACCAGGCCCTTTCTGCTGACTGCGGAAACTAACTGTATGAACCACGGCCCTCTTTTTCAGGTACTGACCTTACATGCCTGTCCAGCTATCTCTCTTGTAGACAGCTAGGGGTCAATTGGTAATTCCCCTTATGTATGCTGGGAGGAAGATGAACAGTCTTGGTCCCCTCATATTTATTGTGTTAGTAAGACATTTCTGTATTTGACTTATTTCATGTCTGCATAAATAACTCATTACCTTTGACCAAGAGAGTGCAGCGAACAAATGTAGTAGTAGCAGCAGGAACACACACAGTAAGTGCCATTCTTGAGCTTCCCCAGCACTCAGGCTTCGGCCCAAAGCTGAGATGTTTGCTGACCTTCTACCTCCTGACATCGTCTGCTTCTATGCAGCTGCCAAACCCTTCGAGCCCAGTGTGGGAAGGGTTTGTGGAAGCCCAAGGTGCCTAGCTTCTCACTCCGAGTCCCGTGGGGGCGGGGAATGGGGCTAGGCATGGGGACAACTGGTCCCAGAAGATGAGGATGCACGTGTACCTCCTCCAATGGTAGACATTTGTCTTTGAGACTCGCACGACAGGGAGCCAAGGCCGGGCCACCTCTTGAAAACCGCCCGAACCGGGCGATTATACCAGCGAATCTACTACCTTCGTACCAACTGTGACCAGATATAAACTTGCTTTGAAAAAACATTGTGACCAAGTCATTAAACCGATTCGTAACTGAGATAAAATAGTCCCTGGATCCATTATGGGCCGTTGTAATGTTGAGGTAAAGTCCCTGGACCCATTATGTATTTTGTAATATTTTAACTACCGCCCACAGGCTGGGTATTAGACATATAATAAAGATATCAAATTAAACTGGGGTAGGAGAATAAAGAAACCATCTGTCAATATCTGAAGTTGTATTGTATTGCTAAGAAAAATAGCTAATAAATCTTACATGAATGTTATATAAATTAACTGTCCGTAATTTACTATGATTTATTTTCATGATCTCAAGTTAATGTGCCCATGAGTGATTATTATTAGTATTAAGTAATGTTTTCCCTCTGCCCGGCAACCACACCTCCACAGCATATAAACAGCATGTGTATATGCTATGTAACGTCTTTCTTATATAATTTTAAAGAAAATATCATAGATGGATTAATGAAAATGTCTATATTGACGTAAAATAATACATTTGATATGCCCAAGAGTGATTATTATTACACAATAGAGAGATGTGCTCACAGAGAACGTAAACAAACCGTGTGGCGCGCGCCGTATTTGAAAGACCGCTCGTCATATAGAATATTTTGGTCATACCTGGAATATACCTAGAGAGAGTTACGGGGTCAATGCCCCCGCGGCCAGGTCTGTGACCAGGCCTCATGGTGAATCACGGCCTGATCAAACAGGCTGTTACTGCTGGCCGCATATGATCCAACGTACGAACCACAGCCCGGCTGCTAAGGTACTGACTTAAGGTGCTTGTCCAGTGCCTACTTGAAGACAGCCAGGGGTCTATTGGTAATCCCCCTTATGTATGCTGTGAGTTAATTGAACAGTCTTAGGCCCCTGACACCTCTTAACGAGCTAGTGGCACCCCTGCTTTTTAATGGGGGATGTTGCATCGTCTGCCGAGTCTTTTGCTTTCGTAGGGAGTGATTTTCTTGTGCAAGTTTGGTACTAATCCCTCTAGGATTTTCCAAGAGTAGATAATCATGTATCTCTCCCGCCTGCATTCTAGGGAGTACAGGTTTAGGAACTTCAAGCGTTCCCAGTATTTGAAGTGTTTTATCGCAGTTATCCTCCCATGTGTCAATGATCCTAACAATATCTGCTTGTCTTACATCTAAATGTTTAATAGTTTAGTCTCCCTTGTAAGTTGCTGGAGGATAACCCAACTGAATGAATACAGAAAATATGTTATTTATTATTTCAACATTATTACACATTTTTCTTTTGTTTAATATATAACGAAACTTTAAAACGCAACAACTTTAGAATAACTTTTTTTTTTTTTTTTTAAATTAAAAACATTTATATAAAAGTTCAGAATTGTAAATTAAAGAGAAGAAAATTATTTTATTAATAGCAGTCATATTAAAACTGAGTTTCCATTGTTAAATTCGTAGTCGAAAGACTATTTTTGGATAGTCTATTAAAAATAGCTTTAATAGACTTAATTTTTAAAGGGGTGGACCGGTAAGCCAGCTGAAGGCCTCGGTCAGATGACCAAAAACGACCCTTACCTAATAAACTTAAAATTGAGGTTAGGAAGACACTAATATCCCTTTTAGGGCAGGGCAGGTGCAGTCTACAGTCACTGCCATTTCCATTAGCTCCCCTGGGGCGGGGAAGTGGCAAACAGCCCCATTACCCACCCTTGAGGGTGGGTAATGGGGCTGAGCCTGGGGAGTACCTCCATCTTCCCTTGGCATTGCTGACGCAGCAATGCGTTTGTCAGGCTATCTGTGGGATTTTCAAAGATAGCTCCTGATCAAAGAGACTGAACAGGACAGTGTGAGGTGCTGAGACCAATCAGTGCCTCCTCCCCCACGCCGCCGGGGGGAAGAAAGGGGCGGGGTGTGTAGGTGAAGATGAAGGGAACACTGGTATTGGGGAGTCACATGCCCATATCTTTCAAGATGTGCAGGACAGTGTGAACAACTGCACAATCAGTATGTAGGGAAGTGCCCCTCACCCCCCTTCCCGTACTTGCCCCGTGTGTGGTAAACAGTGACCCTCTCATAACCCCTCACCCCTGCGCCTCAACCATTCAAATCCCCTGCCACACCCACCCAACTCTCAGCACCACCCCAACTGTAGAGAGCACTTTTTTTTTCCTCCAGCCCACGATGTCAGCGATGGCACAGGGTGTGCCGGGTTCGACCGCGAGGCAGCTGTCAGGTGTTCCACAGGCAATGTGCACTCAATTCCTCAAGCTTCAACACGGTGGATGTATGGGCACTCAGAGGGCTCCAGGTGGGAACAACCAACAGCTACTCCCAGCAGATAGAGGGCCTGGGATCTGCAATCAAATTGGCGTCCACCAGGACGTTGACACGTCCCCAGGGCTGCTCTCCCTCGGGCTGCTAGCGGAGTCGCTGACCTTTTGGACCGGGTCGATGGTGCTCCTGCAAGCAGCAGGTGCAACCTGCTGCTGTTTGCAATGGCTGTCTGGCTGTCCTGCCGAAGAGGGACAGGCACCTAGCAACATCTGTTGTTGGGACAATGGATGCATTCCCTAGAATGTTTGTTAATTGCTCATTACTCTGTAATTTGCTCATGATTGTAACCATGTATGGATGTGTTGATGATTCATTACCTTTGTAACTGTCATGATTGTGACCAGCTCTACCTGGAGCTCATTACCTTTGTAACCTGGGCATAATTGTGACCAGATCTAGTTCATTGCCACTGTAACATGTTCAGCTATCAAAACTTTGGAGTCCAGTCCCTGGACCAATTACGTACCTCTGTAATCTTTTGACTACCGCCCACAGGATGGGTATGGGGTGCATAATAAAGATATTAAACTAACTTGTACCTCCTCCCATAGGAGACATAGGTCTCAGACACTCCCAAGATAGGAAACCAAGGCCTGGTCACCATCTGGAAAAGACCCGGGCCTGGAGAGTATCTGCGAATCAACAACAAAATTGAGCCTGACTGACTAGGACGTATTCAGACTTCTCCTAGACAACCCAGATCTCAAACACAACTACGACAACAGGCCAGTCTCAGACATAGACACTCAAATCACACGCATACAACAGTCCATCATGCAAGTTGCTGCACAAACTGTGCCTAGAAAACACTGCAAGACCCGTTACTCTTTTCGACCATCAGAGAGAATGAAGCGCTTGCTCACTTGTTACAGACACCGTTTTGCCACAAATCAAAATAGACTGAACCTAATACGATGGGATGTCTCTATTCTGCGAGTGCATATCATTCACAGTCTAGAAGAAGACCACATTAGGCACTGGCAATCCCTCATCGACACTGCTGATAAACATCGTACTAAGGATCCCAAAACTTTTTGGAATTTCATCCGAAAAATATGGGAAACCTTTAACTCTACAGCTTTCAGATACATTACTCACGACAATGGACTTATCACTGATCCAGCAGAGGCAGTCCATATTTTCAAAGACATCTGGGAACAAATATTCCACCCACATCCTCCAGACCCAGCTGTACTTGACCACACAGCTGACATAGAACACTGGGTCGCAGAACATAATGACCTCACCACTCCCAACCATATTATATCTCTTGATACTCTATCCTCCACTCATTCTCTTAACTCTCCTCTCATGACACATGATATTCTCTCCCTCTTAACTCGGCTTCTAAAGAAAGCCCCTGGTGCTTCTGGCTTATTTCATTCCATTCTTCGTCATCTTCCTCTATCTGCTGCTTCTGCTCTTACTGATCTCTTCAATGCTTCACTTGCATCTGGATATTTCCCACCCTTCATCAAATCTGCTACGGCTTGCCTTATCCTAAAACCAGGAAAAGACCTGACGAACCCAAAGAACTACAGGCCCATAAGCCTACTAGAAATCTTGGGTAAGACTTTTGAACGACTTGTGAACATGAGACTCAGAACTCACCTTGAGACAAATAACTTTCTCAACGAGCGACAATTTGGTTTTCGACAACACCGATCTACAGATGACGCTATAAATATTATCTTGAACTATGTTCCCATAAACAAGGCTCAGAACTGTGCTACCGCCCTCGTGGCCAAAGACGTTGAAAAGGCATTTGATACTGTATGGCACAATGGTTTAAAGTATAAACTATGTACCTCCTTTGATCTCCCGATAAATATGACAAAATTATTGTGTAACTTCCTCGATGGTCGAACTATGTGAATAGGGTTCAGGAAACACTACTCCGATTACTTTACCCTTCATGCAGGAGTCCCGCAGGGCTCGGTGCTGTCCACTACACTCAATATTTTATACACTAATGACTTTCCCGATCGCATTTACCCAAACACTCACAATGTCTCATGCAGACGACATTACACAGCTCACCGCACACTAAACAACCAGATTCCTCACACACACAACATAACACTAAACAACCAGATTCCTCACACACAACACAACACTCTTATGGCGTATTAAAACGAACCTCAGTAAGTCATTGATCACCTTTTCCTTTAGACGACGTGGAGTCCTAAAGTCGAACTCAAAACTAGTACTTCACGCACCCCTATACCACAAACCCATTCTATAGTCATCCTCGGAGTTACCCTAGACTCTATCTAGGTCGACTATCAAACCCACATATCACTTCCAAAACTGCTGTTGCCGGGATTGCTCTCTCTCAGCTCTATAAGCTGAGGAGCGCTCACCCTGCATCCAAGCTGCACCTATACAAAGCTCTTATTAGGTCTCTCATCACTTACTCTTCCCTTGCCTTGACACTGTCCGCTAAGACAAATGCAATAAAACTCCAGCGTATTCAGAACCGAGCATTACGTTGGGAGTGAAATGGGATGATTATGCAACCAGTGAATCTCTCATCTCAGGACTAACACACCAGCTTTGAACGTGTTTTGGAACCCACTTTATGACAGACAACTCGATAGACTTGAGACTTACCATGAACACAGGACTGACTATCTAGACACCTCTATCAGACGCCCTTACAATCTTGTTAATCTCTTCCGAGCTCTATACGAACCTGCTCTTCCCCCTCATTACACTTAAATATACGCTTTTGTTCTTTTTTCCACTTCTGCTTTTTTCTTTTGCGCTTTTTCATTTTACTATTCTAATGTAGCATTTTCTGAATTATTGTCTATTACATCAACTCTAACTGCCATTGTCATGGAGGGTCGTCTCTGTGCAGTTCTGTGGAGCAGCTTGCCCAGTGTCCTTTGTGTCCCCCAACTCCTACCAATTGCCCGATTTGCACGACCAGTCTTGCAGTTGAATCGAGTGAGAGAGAGCTGACAGTTGCATTTTATGCTGAGTCTTAGGTTTACAATTACTAGCGGTTGGGTTTATTCCTGACTCTTTTCCTTTTTCTAAAATACTTTCTATTCCCCAACTATTCTTCGCCTGTCCCCACTTTCCCCTCGCCCCACGTGGGTTCTCACCTGTGAGTCCTTCGTTCGTTTAAAATTGAGAAATCCATATTCTGTATGGAATAATAAGTTCTTATACATTTTTTTTTAACTATTTTCTGAGGATCAGGTTATGAACAGTTCCAGTTTTATATAACTGTATACACGCAATAAATGGTTCTACACACCCTAACCTTAACAATATAATTGACAATCACTTACACCCCAAAAGATCAATTATATGCCACCAACTGACGTTAGCAATATATATATATATATATATATATATATATATATATATATATATATATATATATATATATATATATATGTATATATATAAATGTATATATATATATATATATATATATATATATATATATATATATATATATATATATATATATATATATATATATATATACGTATATATATATATGTGTGTGTGTGTGTAAGCAAAAGAATGAAAACCAATATACAGGTATGGCTCGTGTAAACAACATCAGCTGACTCCCTACTCATAAGATTCATGGACAAGAATGCTACTCATCTCGTCGGTGTTTCTCAGATATAGAAGAGACCAAAGGATGCTATCATGTGTGATTTATATATAGGTTAAGTCAGTATCAACAGAAGTGTATTCTAAGTGATAGTGTGTGCACTTGGTGTACGTGATAACACTTGTCATACATGGTAACGTGTGTGGTGTGTGCACTTGGTGTACGTGATAACACTTGTCATACATGGTGACGTGTGTGAGTGAGTTTGTTTGGGTACCGGTTCATCTACGTACAGCTGAACAAACACTCATGCATACACACATGCATGCATACATAGTAACGTGTGAGTTACCTAGGATGGCCCAAGGAAGTCGGGCAGAGTGATTTATCTCATTGTCATTGCAACATAGCTAGTTAGCATTTTTTTTAAGTAGTTCTTTTTATAATTTGTGGTTGGGTGTAAGAAGTTTCTTCACCACTCATTGTGATGTCTGCAATATTATTTCAGTGAGGTATCATATTAGGTGGCAGGTCTATAACAAATTAACTCTGTGGCACTTGAGGTTTACTCAAGACAAATTCCCTTAAGGAAAAGGAGTAGAAGATGTAAACTAGAAAGAGAAAGGTGCTCCCTATACAGACGAAGGCAAAGAATAAGAGCGGCTACAAGAGGTCAATATATCTGAAATACGTAGGGAGACACTGGTCAGAGAAATAAAAAACATCGAAGAAATGCAGGAAGAACTAAAAGCAATAAATGAATTTGAAAGAAACCCAAAGTATTTCTTTTCTCATGCCAAATCAAAGTCAAAACAACATCCAGTATTGGGCCCCTACTTAAATGGGATGGGTCCTACAATGATGACAGCAAGGAAATGAGTGAGCTACTAAAGGGGACTCTTAAAAACACTATACTTACAGAAGACACAATGCCCAGCCCTTCTAGGGCATGGTAGGTTCCTGAGCCAGAGCTTGTTAACATCACAAGACTGACATTCCCATTTGCTTCTCTGGGGCGGGGAAGATGGCAGACCATAGAGGCCTATGTTCTCCCTACAAGCTACATGAGGGCGGGGAATGTGTCTAGGCCTGGTGACAGTTGGTCCCAATGATGAGGGGGTACTTGTACCTCCTCCCATGGCAGACATAGGTCTCAGATACTCGCACGACAGGGAGCCAAGGCCGGGTCACCATCTGGAAAAACCCCGGGCCGGGAGAGTTCCGGCGAATCTACACCACCCCTTCTTCACAACAATTGGTCGACTTGTTTATTTGTTGACCAATTACGTCCATTTTTGTTGTACAATTAGAAGCTTATATCAACCATGCTTTGATAACGCTTCAATACAATAGGCCAAAAAGCAAATGAAAGAGGCAAAATTTACGGAAAATTACATTTGGCATTGGACTGCTCCGAAGTGGTACTCGGAAAAGTGGTTTTGACACTTTCTGCTGACAGAACACTTCTAATTCCATAATTTCTAGTGTACAAATTCTGTAATAAAGTTTATCTTCATTCTAAAAAAAATACAGTTTATAGGTTGTTTGACATTTAGCAAGATATTGGCTTTTTACCTCACACAAATCTGAAAATATTTTGGATACTTCAAAAAGGTACATTTATTCTTGTAAAGCAATCATTCTTTATGTTTGTTGTGAAAATCACGTCAATTGTTCATTATTAATCCTGTGGTTCCACCACAAAGATAAATAACTTACTTCCGAGATAATGGCCTGGAGTTTACCTGGAGAGAGTTCCGGGGGTCAACGCCCCTGCTGCCCAGTCTGTGACCAGGCCTCATGTTGGATCACGGCCTGATCAACCAGGCTGTTACTGCAGGCCACACGCAGTCCAACGGACGAACCACAGCTTGGCTGGTCAGGTACCGACTTTAGGTGCCTGTCTAGTGCCTGCTTGAAGACAGCCAGGGGTTTACTGGTAATCCCCCTTATGTATGCTGGGAGGCAGTTGAACAGTCTTGGGCCCTTGACACTTATTGTGTTGTCTCTCAACGTGCTAGTGGCACCCCTGCTCTTCATTGGGGGGATGTTACATCGTCTGCAGAGTCTTTTGCTTTTGTAGGGAGTGACTCTCGTGTGCAAGTTTGGTACTAATCCCTCGAGAATTTTCCAAGTGGATATCATAATGTATCTCTCCCGCCTGCGTTCTAGGGAGTACAGGTTTAGGAACTTCAAGCGTTCCCAGTAATTGAGGTGGTTTATCACAGTTATGAATGCCGTGAAGGTTCTCGGCACATTTTCTAGGTCAGCAATTTCAGCTGCCTTCAAAAGTGCAGTTAGTGTGCAGCAATATTCCAGCCTAGATAGAACAAGCGACTTGAAAAGTGTCAACATGGGCTTGGCATCCCTGGTTTTGAACGTTCTCATATCCATTCTGTCATTTTTCTAGCAGGTGCGATTGCTACAGTGTTATGATCCTTGAAGGCGAGATCCTCTGACATGATCACTCCCAGGTTTTTGACATTAGTTTTTTGCTCTATTGTGTGGTTGGAATTAGTTTTGTACTCCGATGAGATTTTAATTTCTTCACGTTTTCCGTATCTGAGTAATTGAAATTTCTCATCATTGAACTTCATATTGTTTTCTGCAGCCCATTTAAAGATTTGGTTTATGTCTGCTTGGAGTCTAGCCGTGTCTTCAACGGTGGACACTGTCATACAGATTCGGGTGTTATCTGCAAAGAAAGACAAAGCACTGTGGCTTACATCCCTGTCAATATCTGATATGAGGATGAGGAACAGGATGGGAGCAAGTACTGTGCCTTGTGGAACAGAGCTTTTCACAGTAGCTGCCTCAGACTTTACTCTGTTGACTACTACTCTTTGTGTTCTACATGTTAGGAAATTATAGATCCATCTACCAACTTTTCCTGCTATTCCTTTATCACACATTTTGTGTGCTATTACACCATGGTCACACTTGTCATAGGCTTTTACAAAGTCTGTGTATGTAACATATGCATTCTGTTTGTCTTCTAGAGCATCCAGGACCTTGTCGTAGTGGTCCAGTAGTTAGGACAGACAGGAGTGACCTGCTCTAAACCCATGCTGTCCTGGGTTGTGTAATTGATGGGTATCTAGATGAGTGGCGATCTTGCTTCTTAGAACCCTTTCAAAGATTTTTATGATATAGGACATTAACACTATTGGTCTGTAGTTCTTTGTTATTGCTTTACTGCCCCCTTTGTGGAGTTTGGCTATGTCTGTTGTTTTTAGTAACTGCGGGACGACCCTGGAGTCCATGCTCCCTCTCCATAGGATGTTAAAAGCACGTGATAAGGGCTCCTTGCAGTTCTTGATGAACACGGAGTTCCATGTGTCTGGGCCTGTAGTGGAGTGCATGGGCATGTCATTTATCGCCTTTTCGAAGTCATTTGGCGTCAAGGTAATGTCAGATAGGCTTGCGTCTATCAAGTTCTGTGGCACTCTTATAAAAAATCATTTAGGTCTTCCTCTTTCAGTCTGGTTAGCGGCTCGCTAAAAACTGAGTCATACTGGGACTTTAGTAGCTCACTCATTTCCTTGCTGTCATCTGTGTAGGACCCATCCCGTTTAAGTAGGGGCCAAATACTGATGTTGTTCTCGACTTTGATTTGGCATAAGAAAAAAATACTTTGGGTTTCTTTCAATTTCATTTATGGCTTTTAATTATTCCTGCATTTCTTGATTCCTGTAAGATTCCTTTAGTTTTAGTTCAATGTTTGCTGTTTCTCTGACCAGTGTCTCCCTACGTATTTCAGATATATTGGCCTCTTGTAGCTGCTCTGTTATTCTTTGCCTTCGCCTGTATAGGGAACGCCTCTCTCTTTCTAGTTTCCATCTTCTCTTTTTCCTTAAGGGAATTTCCTTGAACAAACCTCAATTGCCACAGAGTTAATTTGTTCTAGACATAGGTTAGGATCCGTGAGGCTTTGGCTATCTTCATAGTTTATATCATTTACTACTTGGTTTAATTGGTCCCACCTAATGTTTTTGTTATTGAAGTTGAAATTGGAGAAGGCTCCCTCGCGACTAATCACATACGTGTCTGGATCTATTATGTTGTGATTTGAGGGATCTTGAGTCTAGTGACTTTCTTGATACGGTTCAGGATTGTTTTTTAAAACAGTTTGTGACAGAACCAACTAGCGGTAGCAACTTGCTTGATTTGGTTCTTGCTAACAAAGAATCACTAATTAATAATCTTGAGGTTAATGACGAGCTTGGGGAAAGCGATCACAAATCACTTAGTATTAATATATCATGGAATTACCCAGGTAACTACAATCAAGTCTCTGTTCCAGACTTTCGTGTAGTTTACTTCATGGGGCGGAGAAATTTCCTAGATGGGCTAAATTGGGATGACCTGACTATGGGTCAGGTAGGTGTTTTTGGTTGTCAATATGACGTTTTCCAGAGCGTAGTTCTAGCTGCCCAGACAACTTTTGTTCCAAGTAGGGAAATTAGATCTAATAAAAATGATCCTAAATGGATGAACAATAGATTAAAACATCTCACTGGTAGAAAGAGAGGCATATATAGGCGTATCAAAAGAGGGGATGGACAGATAAGAAATCAATATTTTCAATTAAAGAGAGAAATAAAAAAAGGAATAAGAGAAGCAAAAAGGGTTTATGAGGCTAAGGTCGCAAGGGATTCGAAGACTAACCCAAAAGGGTTCTTTCAGGTATACAGAAGTAAGATTAGATACAAGATAGGCCCACTTAAGAGTAACTCAGGACAGATCATGGACAGTGATAAGGATATGTGTGAAATTTTCAATACTTACTTCCTCTCAGATTTTACTCAGGAAGATACTAGCGTAATTCCAGAAATAATAAATTATGTAGAACTGGAAGATAATAGACTATGTTCGATTGGGGTAACTAGTGACATGGTCCTCAGACAAATAGAGAAGTTAAAACCTAACAAATCCCCAGGCCCTGATGAACTATTTGCAAGAGTTTTAAAGGAATGCAAACCTTTGGCAAATCTTTTCAATATATGTCTACAAACTGGCATAGTGCCAGACAAGTGACAGGTTCTTAGCTTCGAACTATAGACCAATAAGCCTTACCTCCATAGTTGGTAAATTTATGGAGTCAATAATTCCAGAGGCAATTCGTAGCCATCTTGAAAAGCATAAATTGATTAATGAATCTCAACATGGTTTTACAAAGGGGTGTTCATGTCTTACGAATTTACTAACTTTTTTCACTAAGGTGTTTGAGGAGGTAGATCATGGTAATGAATATGATATTGTGTATATGGACTTCAGTAAGGCTTTCGATAAAGTTCCACATCAGAGGCTACTGAGGAAACTTAAGGCACACGGAATAGGAGGAGAATTTTTTTCCTGGGTAGAGGCATGGTTGACAAATAGGCGGCAGAGAGTTTGCATAAATGGAGAAAAATCAGAATGGGGTCACGTCTCAAACGGTGTTCCACAGGGGTCAGTTTTGGGCCCCCTGTTGTTTACAATTTACATAAACGACATAGATGAGGGAATAAATAGCAACATAAGTAAATTTGCTGATGACACCAAAATAGGCAGTCCAATTCATTCAAATGAGGACATTACAGCACTCCAGGATGAATACACTGATGCAGTGGTTGGAGAAGTGGCAGATGCAGTTTAATATATATACAAATGCAAAGTTCTAAATGTTGGGCAGGACAATAACCATGCCACATATAAACTGAATAATGTAGATCTTATTACTTGTGATTGCGAGAAGGATTTAGGAGTTCTGGTTAGTAGTAATCTGAAGCCAAGACAACAGTGCATAAGTGTTTGCAATAATGCTAACAAAATCCTTGGCTTCATATCAAGAAGTATAAATAATAGAAGTCCTCAGGTTGTTCTTCAACTCTATATATCTTTGGTTAGGCCTCATTTAGATTATGCTGCTCAGTTCTGGTCACCGTATTACAGAATGGATATAAATGCACTGGAAAACGTACAGAAGAGGATGACAAATTTGATCCCATGCATCAGAAATCTTCCCTATGAGGATAGACTGATGACCCTGACTCTGCACTCTCTAGAAAGGCATAGAATTTGAGGGGATATGAATGTGGTGTAAAATGGAAAACAGGAATAAAGGGGATGTAAATAGCATGCTGAAAATATCCAGCCAAGACAGGACTCGCAGCAATGGTTTCAAGTTGGAAAAGTTCAGATTCAGGAAGGGTATAGGAAAGCACTGGTTTGGTAATAGAGTTGTGGATGAGTGGAACAAACTCCCGAGTACGTCATAGATGACGGTACTCAGAGAGGCACACACCCACTCATGTATTTAACTCGTTACATAAATACATGAGTGGGTGTGGGTGGTGAGAGTTTTGACCTGACTAGCTTGTACTACCAGGTCAGTTGCCGTACTAATTCCTTAAGTGGTAGTGACCTGACTACCTGGAGACTGAGCTTCAGGTGGTCGGCTAGATAATTATATGAGTGGGTGCAGTTGGGTGTGAGTTGGTCCTGAATAGCTTGTGCTACTAGGTCAGATGCAGTGCTCCTTCCTTAAGTGAATGTAACCTGACCTGGCTGGGTCGGGGCATTGGCTTAAGCCTGCTGGAGAATTGACTTCTCGCATGGGCCAGTAGGCCTGCTCCAGTGTTCCTTCTTTCTTATGTTCTTATGTATTGTTTTTGATATGATGACATTTCGTATCAGATCATCATTGTTAGGGAAGATGAGGTCCAGCGTATTCTGCAATCTTGTTGGTTCTGTTATTTGCTGCTTTAAGGTGAATTTGGTGCATGGGCTGAAGCCCGTGGCTGCCCAAGTAAAAATATCCTTGTTTTTATTCACTGTTTTTATAAGCTATTAGTGTCTAGTAGAGTTAGCCCTCGGAAAGATCCGTTTTCTTTTATATTAGTAATAAGAGAATGGAAAAAATGAGCCTTATGGTCGGTAGCAACCCTTCCACTACCTGGCCTGAGGCCGTCATATTATGCTACATAGTATTTATTCTGGTGTATTTTTATGTTTCTATGCCATTAATATGTCTCCTTATGTCATAATAAATCAATTGTGATAAGTAAATAAGCATTATTATTGATATTTGCGTAAGAATAGAACATTTTTTTGGCTGTTGTGTCATGGGCGCCACAACTTAATTAATGCCTTGTCAGCACTTCTTCCCAGAAAAGGTTCCTGATTGGTTCTCAGACTGTATTAGCCCCTCCCACTCACCTATGATCTCAAATGGTGAATTATTATTATATTAGAAAGAACAATAGAAGAAATTGATAAAAAAAAGGAAAAATAAAATAAAATTCTTTTCATGTCAAGGTGCATGCTACACCAGGTGCTGTCACCATACATGTTATAAAATTCTATAATTCCTTGTAGGATCATCATATAAGGATGAAAATTATACCATTGTGTTGCCAGAAAGATCAGCTATTTTTCGGTATGAAAATTAAGATTACTAGCTGGTTACTGAGGCCACTGCAGCACAATAATTACCAGTGATCGCACATCCCCTAAAAACTGGACATGTAACGAGAGAATTTGTTTCAATTCTTTATATTCGTTAATTGTGGATTTTTTTGTAAATATTTCTTCCATGTTTGTGGCAGCAGGATTTTCACTCATACAAATGAAATATTAATGTGTTATGACTTCTTCACATTTTCAGTCTTACTGAAAGACAACATGGCACCAGCAGAGTTAGTTACTAAAGTACTAAAGTCGCCGGACATTATAATAGTAGTCTCAGTCTTACTGAAAGACAACTCGCCGCCAGCATAGTTACTAAAGTCGCCGGACATTATAATAGTAGTCTCAGTCTTACTGAAAGACAACTTGGCGCCAGCAGAGTTAGTTACTAAAGTACTAAAGTCGCCGGACATTATAATAGTAGTCTCAGTCTTACTGAAAGACAACTCGCCGCCAGCATAGTTACTAAAGTCGCCGGACATTATAATAGTAGTCTGTGTATACTATCCTGTTCAGCTCGAGGTGCTCCACCATTCTTTTCCTGATGATTTTCTCCAGGACTTTGCACACTATACACGTAAGTGACACCGGTCTATAGTTTAGTGCCTCTTTTCTGTCTCCTTTTTAAAAATGGGGACTACGTTGGCCTTCTTCCATACCTCAGGTAGCTGCCCAGTTTCAAGGGATGTGTTGAATATTATGGTAGTGGCACACTCAGTACTCAGCTCCTTCCCGAAGAACCCACGGGAGATATTGTCCGGACCCATCGCCTTTGAGGTATCGAGGTCACTGAGTAACTGCTTCACTTTCTCCTCAGTTGTGTGTATGCCCTCTAGCACTTGGTACATCCCTTGTTGGTGACGAACCCCATCCTGTCTACCCAGCTGCCTTCCTTCCTCCATTGTGAATACTTCCTTAAACCTCAAGTTGAGCCCTCACAAACCTCTTGATCATTACTTGTGAGTTCCCCATCTCTCTCCTCAGCCTTATCACCTGGTCCTTGACTGTTGTCTTCCTTCTGATGTGACTGTACATCAGTTTCGGGTCGACTTAACTTTCGATGCTATGTCATTTTCGTACTGTTTCTGGGCCTCCTCCGTACTTGTGCATACTGCTTTCTAGCTCTTCTACTAATCTCTTTGTTTACTTGGGTTCTTTGCCTTCTGTACCGTTTCCATTCTCTGATACTCTGAGTCTTTGCCTCCTGCACCTTTGGGTAAACCAGGGCTCTTTCTGGCCTTCCCATTTAATCCTTTGCCTCTGGGTATAAATAGTTCCTCTACCTCCTTGCACTGTGCCCTTACGTATTCCATCATTTCATT
>WNWK01015415.1:32152-47952 GCA_009830355.1 Cherax destructor | reverse complement strand
GTGGGAGTTCACAATAAACGACCAAGAGGTATGTGAGGAGCTCAACATGAGATTTAAAGAAGTATTTACACAGGAGACAGGAAGGACTCCAGGAATTCAGAATAGGGAGGTATACCAACAATTTGCTGGATGAAATACACACAACCGAGGAGGAGGTGAAGAAGCTGCTATGTGAACTCGATACCTCAAAGCGGTGGGACCGGACAACATTTCTCCGTGGGTCCTTAGGGGGGGGGAGCAGAGATGTTGTGTGTGCCACTAACACAAATCTTCAACACATCCATTGAAACTGGGCAACTACCTGAGGCGGGAAGATGGAAAAATGTAGTATTTTAAGAAAGGAGACAGACACGAGGCATTAAACTACAGACCTGTGTCACTGACGTGTATAGTATGCAAAGTCATGGAGAAGATCATCAGGAGGAGAATGGTGGAGCACCTAGAAAGACACAAGCTTATAAACGACAACCAGCATGGTTTCAGGAAGGAAAACCTGTGTCACAAACCTACGAGTTTTATGACAAGGTAACGAAGTAAGACACGAGAGAGGGGTGGATAGACTGCTTTTTTTGGACTGCAAGAAGGCGTTCGACACAGTTCCTCACAAGAGATTAATGCAAAAAGCTAGGGATCAGGCACCGTAACAGGAAAAAGCACTGCAATGGATCAGATAATATCTGACAGGGAGGCAACAACGAGTCATGGTACGTGACGAGATGTCAGAGTGGGCACCTGTGACGAGTGAGTTCCACAAGGGGTCAGTCCTAGGACCTGTACTGTTTTTGGTATATGTGAATGACATAACGGAAGGGATAGACTCAGAAGTGTCCCTGTTTGCAGATGATGTGAAGTTAATGAGAAGAATCAAATCAGTCGAGGATCAGGCAGGAATACAAAAGAGACCTGGACAGGCTGCAAGCCTGGTCCAGTAACTGCTCCTTGAATTTAACCCTGCCAAATGTAAAGTCATGAATATCGGGAAGGGCAAGAAGACCGCAGACAGAGTATAGTCTAGGTGGCCAAAGACTGCAAACCTCACTCAAAGAAAAAGATCTTGGGGTGAGTATAATCCGAGCACATCTCCTGAGGCACACATCAATCAGATAACTGCTGCAGCATACGGGCGGCTGCAAACCTAAGAATAGCGTTCCAATACCTCACCAAGGAATCATTCAAGACTCTGTATACCATATACGTCAGGCCCATACTGGAGTATGCAGCACCAGTTTGGAACCCACACCTGGTCAAGCGTCAAGAAATTAGGAAAGTGCAAAGGTTTGCAACAAGACTAGTCCCAGAGCTAGGGGGTTGTCCTACGAAGAAAGGTTAAGGGAAATCGGCCTGACGACACTAGAGGACAGGAGGTTAGGGAGACATGATAACGACATATAAAATACTGCGAGGAATAGATAAGGTGGACAGAGACAAGATGTTCCGAGAGGGACACAGAAACAAGGGGTACATTGGAAGTTGAAGACTCCTATGAGTCAAAGGGATGTTAGGAAGTATTTCTTCAGTCATAGAGTTGTCAGGAAGTGGAATAGCTTGGAAAGCGACATAGTGGAGGCAGGAACCATACATAGTTTTAAGACTAGGTTTGATAAAGCTCATGGAGCAGGGAGAGAGAGGACCTAGTAGCAATCAGTGAAGAGGCGGGGCCAGGAGCTATGAATCGACCCCTGCAACCACAAATAGGTGAGTACAAATAGGTGAGTACACACACACATACACACACATACATACAACAGGCCTAGTGTCTAATCGACATGTGCCTAGGTGATACCCACTGATACTGGCACAGTTATCATCAAAAGTTGTTGATACCCACTGATACTGATACTGGTACTCCGGCACACCCCTAGTGGTGATACTGGTACTCCGGCAAACCCCTAGTGGTGATACTGGTACTCCAGCACACCCCTAGTGGTGATACTGGTACTCCGGCACACCCCTAGTGGTGATACTGGTACTCCGGCACACCCCTAGTGGTGATACTGGTACTCCAGCACACCCCTAGTGGTGATACTGGTACTCCAGCACACCCCTAGTGGTGATACTGGTACTCCGGCACACCCCTAGTGGTGATACTGATACTCCAGCACACCCCTAGTGGTGATACTGGTACTCCGGCAAACCCCTAGTGGTGATACTGGTACTCCAGCACACCCCTAGTGGTGATACTGGTACTCCAGCACACCCCTAGTGGTGATACTGATACTCCGGCACTCCCCTCCTGTATGTTCTGACCTCACAGTCTGCTCAGCTTATGTGGTATTTGTGGCCGAATGGATAAGAGCGCTGTCTGGGAATCTTGTCCACCTCAGTAGCAATATCGAGTCCTGCTGACCGTGATCTTTCTCTGTATATATATATCATTGTTTTATCTATTTCTACGTTTCGACCCCACACGTTGCCAGCTAACACATCTCTATCCGCTTCCATCTTGTGTTCGACATGGCCAGCCATCACGGCGACACAAGCAGGACAGTTATCAGTTATCTGCCTGTTATCTGGCGGTCAAAGCAATCAGCAAATATGACAAAGGAATTATTTGATGACTGTTTCAAGCATCATTTTATTCCGGAAGTCATGTTGTATCTGCGCCACAATAATCTGCCTTTCAATGTTCTCGTGACTTGATAATTCCTGCGCTCATCCTGACCTGTTGCAACCTAGCTGGGCACCTAGCTGTTGCAAGGCTTCCGATGATGTTGCTGCTGATCTCTTAGTGTCTTGCGATCTTTCCCTGCATATACACTTCCTCAGATACACTTATGTTCGGTGAGAACAGATGTCGTCTTGTTGAAGCATCCCCTATACACACCTTTCCTAATATGAATCTTAGTCTTGGCTTTGTCTCTGTAGATGTCTTCCTTTCTCATTACGTTGTTAAATGCTCCAAAAGCGAAGATCATCATCAATATTAATAGCTCAAGAGTCGACGCACGATGCTTTTTTTTTTTTGCGTCTATAGGATTATTTGATGAGACAAGGTGCTAGGGTGATGGAGGTCCCAGGCAGACAGGGTGTCGGCGGAGGAGGCTCTTACTGGTAAAACAAACACTGGTAAACAATATCAACACTTGTTTATCCTGCCAGTGTTGGTTGTGTGGTCACCTCGGTATGTCCCAAGACGGATATTAACCCCCACACTGTTTATTACTACATGAACTCCATGTGTGTGTGTGTGTGAAGGGAGCGTGTGAACCAGATTTTCAGAAGATGAAGGCATACCGAACAAACGTACGTCAGTAATCTAGATTATTATCGCACTTCCTAATGAAGGAAAACTATTCGTACCTATTATTCTCCCCCACCCTGAAAAAAAATAAGGAAAAAATGCCTTGCCTCAGAGAGAATTTTCCACCTACTATCTGTTGTTAATCTTGAAACATTGCATAACGTCATACGACGCACGAGAGTGCGAATGATCTTGAGCTAAAGATTTTCATCCGAAGTGGCTTGTTCTGTGTAGATGAATGGTTCAGAGAACCGACGAGTTGGTAAATTAGACACATAAGCAACACTTGGGTATCTTTATTGAGGAAACGTTTCGCCACACAGTGGCTTCATCAGTCCATACAAAGGAAAATCGTGAAGAACAGGAGGAGTTTGAGGTGGTCAGTCCATCAATCTTGATTGATGAACTGACAACATCGACTCAAGATTGAGGGACTGACCACCTCAAACTCCTCCTGTTGTTCACGATTTTCCTTTGTATGGACTGATGAAGCCACTGTGTGGCGAAACGTTTCCTCAATAAAGATACCCAAGTGTTGCATATGTGTCTAATTTACCGGCTTGTTCTGTACATACACACACACACACACACACACACACACACACACACACACACACACACACACACACACACACATACACGCCCTGATGGCATGGTGGCTAGCGCTCTTGCTTAACGCACGGAGGGCCCGGGTTCAATTCCCGGCGGGGCCGAAACATTTCGAAGTGTTTCGTTACATACACACACACACACACACACATACATACAACAGGCCTAGTGTCTAATCGACATGTGCCTAGGACACACACACACACACACATATATATATATATATATATATATATATATATATATATATATATATATACAGTGGTACCCCGAATTTCGTATAGCTCCCAACTCTAAACGGACTAATCTAATTTACATTATTCCTTATAGGAACAAATTCGTTCGGTAATGGAACTCGAACAGCCTTCTGGAACGAATTATTGACGAAATCCGGGGTACCACTGCATATATATATATTTACCAAACTGCAGCAGGCCAGGATTCGAATTGTCCCGCCTCAAGAGACAACACAACGTACGTGTCACCCTATCCACTCCGCCATCGATCCTACAAAAAACATGAGCCTTGCGAACTAGGCTTGTTTCATGTTGCGAGGACACTCGTGGCAGTAGATCCACTGCCACGAGTGGGGAACGTATAATCTCTTTCTCATAGGATGCTGTGCATCCTATAGGCTTTGTGATCATTGTATATTTTGTAAATGCAGTGATTGAAAAAGAATCAAATCTAAATCGCAGTCAATACTTATTGTGAGACAGACGTTAAAACACAATATTTTCACACTCCTCAAACACTGCAGAGCTGTCTTCTATAACAATTTCCAGCAACCATGACTCTCATTACGGCACGGAGAAATATGCTTTGCAAAAAAAGAAAAATGATGTGAAATATCCCACTAATTCAGAGCTCATTGTTCGAGCACTCAAAGAGAGCTGACCACCAGGCTATCTGGACTATAAGTTATGCAGCCCTGCTAGGAACTACATCTGCTAAGGAATCAGGATAAACTCTGGATAAGGTCAGCAAATACAGACGCCCCCGACATACGAACAAGTTATGCGCCAGAAGAATACGTATCTTGAATTGTTCGTAAGTCGTTATTTTGCCATTGTTCTATTTCCGGCGCTCGCTGCCTAGCCGCTAACTGACACGTGGTGCAAATTGGCACATTTCTTGAACCTCTGACACCAGTCATAACTCGCAGAAAATGTTTCATCAGTAGTGTCTTCTCTAGCCTTAGCCTCTAAATCTTCAAAAAGGCGCTTAGTCTTGTCTTGTATGAGCATGAAGCTAAGCAGCAGTCTGTTCGTATGTCAGAATGTTCTTAACTCGAATGTTCGTAAGTAGGATAGCGTCTGTACTGGCTGCCTGTGTGGTTCACGCTCCAGATGCCGTCATTAGCAAGCATCAGAAGGCAGAGCACGTAAGGTAGTGGTGTGATATGTACATTCAAGACGGTTCAGTTCAAGTGCACACAACTGTGCTGATGTAAATACCTCAAATATAGAAATATGAAAATAGTCTCCAAACACTTGTAGGTCCTAGAACCAAATTTCATGAATATGACACAATGAGCAATCATGATTGTAGCGGCGTGGCTGTCAAGTATGTTTTAACTGCTCTGTCTGTCATGTACTGTAGCTACATATGTAATACACACTGTACTCCTGTAATATATTGAGAGCTATTAAAGATATAGAGTTGTACTACAAACAAAGTAAAGTTTTTTGTGAGTTTTATAAACATGGCTGATTAATTATTATTTCTTTACTTTTTAATATTCTACATAATTAAATTTTATTGTGACTCCATGGTTAAACCATCAAAATTATACAAATTAAAGAAAGCTTCCTAGATATCAAATTTTCCGATCTTCAGCAAAAAAATTAAAAGTAAGTTATCAGTAAGTGATACATAAAACTTGGTTATTGCTGTGTTAAGCTGCCTGGCTAGTGAGGTACCACCTTCAGTGTGTACTCATCTAGTTGTTGTTGCAGGGGTCGAGTCACAGCTCCTGGCCGCGCCTCTTCACTGGTCGCTACTAGGTCACTCTTCCTGCTCCATGAGCTTTATCATACCTCTTCTTAAAGCTATGTATGGATCCTGCCTCCACTACATCACTTCCCAAACTGTTCCACTTCCTGACAACTCAGTGACTGAAGAAATACTTCCTAACATCCCTGTGATTCAGCTGAGTCTTCGACTTCCAACTGTGACCCCTTGTTGCTGTGTCCCGTCTGTGTGTGTGTGTGTGTGTCTGTGTGTGTGTGTACTCACCTAGTTGTGGTTGCAGGGGTCGAGTCATATGTGTGTATGTGTGTGTACTCACCTAATTGTACTCAACTAATTGTGGTTGCAGGGGTCGAGACTCAACTCCTGGCCTCGCCTCTTCGCTGTCCGCTACTGGGTCTCTGCTCTCCCTGCTCCATGAGCTTTATCATACCTTTTCTTAAAACTGTGTATGGTTCCCGCCTCCACTATATCGTTCGCTAGACTATTCCACTTCCTGACTACTCTATGGCTGAAGAAATGCTTTCTAACATCCCTTTGACTCATCTAAGTCTTCAGCTTCCAGTTGTGCCCCCTTGTTTCTGTGTTCATTCTCTGGAACATCCTGTCACTATCTACCTTGTCGATTCCCCGCAGTATTTTGTATGTCGTTATCATGTCTCCTCTAATCATTCTGTCCTCCAGTGTTGTTAGTCCTATTTCCCTCAACCTTTCTTCATAGGACAGTCCCCTGAGTTGTGGAACTAGCCTTGTCGCAAACCTTTGCACTTTCTCCAATTTCTTGATGTGCTTGACCAGGTGTGGGTTCCAGACTGGTTCTGCATACTCTAGTATGGGCCTGACGTACACGGTGTAGTGTCTTGAACGATTCCTTGTTAAGGTAACGGAACGCTAATCTTACGTTTGCCAGTCTCCCATATGCTGCCTCAGTTATCTGGTTGATGTGTGTTTCCGGAGACGTGTGTGTGTAAAGGGAGAGAAACTCTCTCCATCCATTGTTTGTCCACCAGAATATTTTAGTTCATTTACCCAAACAATTTAAAATACATATATATATATATATATATATATATATATATATATATATATATATATATATATATATATATATATATATATATATATATATATATATATATATATATATATATATATATATATATATATATATATATATATATATATATATATATATATATATATATATATATATATATATATATATATATATATATATATAATCTAGAGAAATAACTATTTTTAACTTTCTCTGATAACAGGGTGTGTGGAGAGCACGAATTCGTCACGAACGCCTTCCAAGGGTTGGCCTGTGTTGGCAGCCTTCAAGGTAATGCCCATGACGGGAGCCACCTTGAAGGTCACCTTGTCTCACAAGCAACACACACACACCAACATCACATTCACCTACAGAAACAAGGTCAGTAACCACTATATTCGTCACTATACTTCCAAATGTTTACACTTTGCTGGCAGTGTTGACATTTCACAGGACCACCAGAACTATCCAGAACTTACCCATATATTACAAAACCTTGGCTGAAATAATTTACAACTAATACACTAACAGTGACTGAAATAATTTACAACTAATACATTAACAGTGACCGAAACAATTTACAACTAATACACTAACAATGACTGAAACAATTTACAACTAATACACTAACAGTGACTGAAACAATTTACAAGTCCCAATATGACTCAGTGTTTAGCGAGCCGTTAACCAGAATAAGGGTCGACAATCTAAATGAATTTTTTTGTAAACCGACACTCAAAATTCGGTCAATTCAAGACTTCGAAAAGGCAATAAGAGATATATATGCCCATGCATCTTTAAATGGGCCGCAGAAAACAATATGAAGTTCAGTGAAGAGAAATTTCAATTACTCCGATATGGAAAACTTGAAGAAATTAATACTGTATCAGAGTACAAAACAAATTCCAACCACACAATAGAACGGAAAAATAATGTGAAGGACCTGGGAGTGATAATGTCAGAGGATCTCACCTTCAAAGACCACAACAACGTATCTACCACATCTGCTAGGAAAATGATAGGATGGATAACGAGAACCTTCAAAACTAGTTTAACGGTTAGCGAGCCGTTAACCAGAATAAGGGTCGACAATCTAAATGAATTTTTTTGTAACCGACACTCAAAATTCGGTCAATTCAAGACTTCGAAAAGGCAATAAGCGATATGCCCATGCACTTTGCCCAAGGCGCAGACTCGTGGAACTTCGTGTTCATTAAGAACTGCAAGAAGCCCCTGTCACGTGCCTTTAGCATTCTATGGAGAGGGAGCACGGACACAGGGGTCATCCTACACTCACTAAAAACAACAGACATAGCCCCACTCTACAAAGGTAGCAGTGAGGGAATTTGCAAAGAACTATAGACCGATAGCACTAACGTCTCATATCATAAAAATCTTTGAAAAGGTTCTAAGAAGCAAAATCGCCAACCACCTCGATATCAGTTACACAACCCAGGGCAACACAGATTTAGAGCAGGTCGCTCCTGCCTGTCCCAACTACTGGACCGCTATGACAAGGTCCTGGATGTGCGAGAGGATAAACAAAATGCAGATGTAGTATACACAGACATTGCGAAAGCCTTCAACAAGTGCGACCATGGTGTAACAGCACAAAATACGTGATAAAGGAATAATGGGGAAAGTTGGTACATGATCTATAACTTCCTAACAAATAGAACACAAAGATTAATAGTAAACAGAGTAAAGGCTGAGGTGGCTATAGTGAAAAGCCCTGTTCCACAAGGCACAGTACTCGCTCCCATCCTGTTCCTCATCCTCATATCTGACATATAGATGTAAGCCACAGCACCGTGTCTTCCTTTGCGGATGCCCGAATTTGCATGACAGTGTCATCCATCGAAGACACTGCAAAACTTCAAGCAGACATCAACCAAATCTTTAAATGCGCCGCAGAAAACAATATGAAGTTCAGTGAAGAGAAATTCCAATTACTCCGATATGGAAAACTTGAAGAAATTAATACTGTATCAGAGTACAAAACAAATTCCAACTACACAATAGAACGGAAAAATAATGTGAAGGACCTGGGAGTGATAATGTCAGAGGATCTCACCTTCAAAGACCACAACAACGTATCTACCACGTCTGCTAGGAAAATGATAGGATGGATAACGAGAACCTTCAAAACTAGGGATGCCAAGCCCATGATGATTCTCTTCAAATCACTTGTTCTCTCTAGGCTGGAATACTGCTGTACACTAACTGCGCCCTTCAAGGCAGGCGAAATTGTTGACCTGGAGAATGTACAGAGAACCTTCACGGCACACATAAGTACGTTAATTAAAACACCTAAATTACTGGGAACGGCTGAAGTCCCTTGATTTGTATTCCATGGAACGCAGGCGAGAAAGATACATGATAATATACACTTGGAAAATTCTAGAGGAATTAGTACCAAATTTGCACACGAAAATCACTGCGAAAGCAAAAGACTCGGCAGGAGATGCAACATCACCCCCATTGAAAAGCAGGGGCCCACAAGTACACTAAGAAACAACACAATAAGTGTCAGGGGCCCAAGACTGTTAAAGTGCCTCCCATCATACATAGACCCCTGGCTGTCTTCAAGAATTCACTTGACAGGCACCTAAAGTCAAAGCCCGACCAGCCGGGCTGTGGTTCGTACGTCGGTTTACGTGCTGCCAGCAGTAATAGCCTGGTTGATCAGGCCCTGATCCATCACGAGGCCTGGTCACAGACCGGGCCGCGGGGGCGTTGATCCCCGAAACCCTCTCCAGGTAAACTCCAGGTAATACACTAACAGTGAGCGAAACAATTTACAGCTAATACTCATGGACTGGTAGGCAAAGCTCTCGCTTCACAAGCTAAGTGTCTGAGTTCGATTCCCGGCAAGGGTGAAAACATTGGACGTGTTTCCTTACACTGGTTGCCTATGTTCACCCATCAGTAAAATAGGTACCTTGGTGTTAGTCGACTGGTGTGGGTCGCATCCTGGGACAAAACTGACCTAATTTGCCCGATATGCTCTGCATTTCTCAGCATGGTCTCAGACAGGGCTGCGGGGGCGTTGACCCCCGAAACCCTCTCCAGGTGCCCAGGTATAACAAGCGGCTTTCTATATAGTAGTATGTCATTGATGTCAGCTATGGACTGTATACCTTGTACATGTACTTGTAGAAGTAAAGATATTATATTATATTATTAACAGTGACTGAAATAATATCTTTTATAAGTAGCTATATTACCCTTCCTGTTGATACTTTATAAGTAGCTATATTACCCTTCCTGTTGATACTTTATAAGTAGCTATATTACCCTTCCTGTTGATACTTTATAAGTAGCTATATTACCATTCCTGTTGATACTTTATAAGTAGCTATATTACCCTTCCTGTTGATACTTTATAAGTAGCTATATTACCCTTCCTGTTGGATCTTTATAAGTAGCTATATTACCCTTCCTGTTGATGCTTTATAAGTAGCTATATTACCCTTCCTGTTGATACTTTATAAGTAGCTATATTACCCTTCCTGTTGATACTTTATAAGTAGCTATATTACCATTCCTGTTGATACTTTATAAGTAGCTATATTACCCTTCCTGTTGATGCTTTATAAGTAGCTATATTACCATTCCTGTTGATGCTTTATAAGTAGCTATATTACCCTTCCTGTTGATGCTTTATAAGTAGCTATATTACCATTCCTGTTGATGCTTTATAAGTAGCTATATTACCCTTCCTGTTGATACTTTATAAGTAGCTATATTAAGATTCTTGTTGATCCTTCATGAGGGGAATATGAGGTAATGGGTTATAATTCGAAGCTGCGTTTCTCTAATTCCTTAATACAGTGCTGTATGACCCTAGTGGGTTTAGCGCTTGGTTTTGATTATAATAACAAGTTGCAGAGGTTGGTGGATGAGTTTGGTTGGGTATGTAAAAGAAGGAAATTAAATAATAAGGTGATGAGGATAACAAAAATATTAGGTGAAGAAAGATTGGATATCAGATTGGAGGGAGAGAGTATGGAGGAGGTGAATGTATTCAGATATTTAGGAGTGGACGTGTCAGCGGATGGGTCTATGAAGGATGAGGTGAATCATAGAACTGATGAGGGGAAAAGGGTGAGTGGTGCACTGAGGAGTCTGTGGAGACAAAGAACTTTGTCCATGGAAGCAAAGAGGGGAATGTATGAGAGTATAGTTATACCAACGCTCTTATATGGGTGTGAGACATGGGTTGTGAATGTTGCAACAAGGAGAAGGCTGGAGGCAGTGGAGATGTCATGTCTGAGGGCAATGTGTGGTGTGAATATAATGCAGAGAATTCGTAGTTTGGAAATTAGGAGGAGGTGTGGGATTACCAAATCAATTATCCAGAGGGCTGGGAAGAGGTTACTGTGGTGGTTCGGACATGTAGAGAGGATGGAACAAACATAAGAACATAAGAACATAAGAAAGGAGGAACACTGCAGCAGGCCTGTTGGCCCATACTAGGCAGGTCCTTCACATTCCATCCCACCAACAAGATATTTGTTCAACCCACTCTTAAATGCTACCCAAGAAATAAGCTTTGATAATTCCATTTACTCATGTGCAATTCCCACTCAAATCCAACCCCTCTCACTCATGAATTTATCCAACCTAAATTTGAAACTACCCAAGGTCCTTGCTTCAATAACCCTACTAGGCAGACTGTTCCACTCATCAACTACCCTATTTCCAAACCAATACTTTCCTATATCCTTTCTAAATCTAAACTTATCTAATTTGAATCCATTATTGCAGGTTCTCTCTTGGAGAGATATTCTCAAACCTTATTTATATCCCCTTTGTTAATACCCATTTTCCACTTGTATACCTCGATCATGTCTCCCCTCATTCTTCGTCTTACAAGTGAATGTAATTTTAGGGTCTTCAATCTTTCTTCATACGGAAGATTTCTAATGCTATGTATTAATTTAGTCATTCTACACTGAATGTTTTCTAACGAATTAATATCCATTCTGTAATATGGAGACCAGAACTGAGCTGCGTAATCTAGGTGAGGCCTTACTAACGATGTATAAAGCTGTAATATAACCTCTGGACTTCTGTTACTTACACTTCTAGATATAAATCCCAGTAAGCTGTTTGCCTTATTACGTACGCTTAGGCATTGCTGTCTTGGTTTAAGGTTGCTGTTTACCATAACCCCCAAGTCCTTTTCGCAATCTGTATGGCTAAGTTCTACGTTATTTAACTTATAAGTGCTTGGGTTATGGTCACTCCCGAGCTTCAGAACCTTGCATTTATCTACATTGAACTGCATCTGCCACTTTACTGACCAGGAATTGAGTCTGTCTAAATCCTCTTGAAGTTCCCTGACATCTACGTTAGAATCAATTATCCTACCTATCTTCGTGTCATCGGCGAATTTGCTCATATCACTAGTAATTCCCTCATCAAGGTCATTGATATATATTATAAACAACAACGGGCCTAAGACTGATCCCTGTGGAACACCACTTGTTACAGATCCCCACTCGGATTTAACCCCATTTATGCACACTCTCTGCTTCCTATTGGAGAGCCATGACTCGATCCATGACAGCACTTTTCCCCCAATGCCATGAGCTGCCACTTTTAACAGTCTCTGGTGCAGTACTCTATCAAAAGCCTTACTAAAATCTAAATAAACAATATCGAATTCTTTATCGTGATCAACAGCCTCAAAAGCTTTACTAAAGAAGGTTAATAAATTAGATAGGCAGGAACGGCCCCTCGTGAATCCATGCTGAGTATCGTTAATCAAATTATGTTTATCGAGATGGTTTCTTATAATATCAGCTATAATTGACTCTAGTAATTTGCCTACAATTGAGGTCAGGCTTATTGGGCGGTAATTTGACGGTAGTGACTTGTCCCCTGCTTTAAAAATAGGAATTACATTAGCCATCTTCCACATATCAGACACTACACCTGTTTGAAGAGATAAATTAAAAATGTTACTTAATGGTTCACAGAGTTCCATTTTGCATTCCTTAAGAACCCTTGCAAAAAGCTCAACATGACCCGGCGATTTATTTTGTTTCAGTCGGTCTACTTGTTTCATAACCATTTCGCTTGTGACTGTGATATTACATAATTTATTTTCTTCTGGGCCTCTGTAAAAATTAATTACTGGGATATTATTAGTGTCTTCCTGTGTGAAAACTGAGAGAAAATAATTATTAAAAATAGAGCACATATCATTCTCCTTGTCAGTAAGATGTCCAGAGTTATTTTTAAGGGGACCTATCTTATCTCTAACTTTTGTTCTATAAACCTGGAAAAAACTTTTTGGGTTAGTTTTTGAATCCCTAGCAACTTTTATTTCATAATCCCGTTTAGCTTTTCTTATCCCCTTTTTAACGTCCCTCTTAATGTCAGTATAATGATTTATAAGATGACCCTCACCTCTTTTTATGCGCCTATAAATTCCTTTCTTCTGCCCTAAAAGGTATTTGAGCATATTATTCATCCATTTTCGGTCATTTCTACTTGATCTAATTTCTTTATACGGGATAAATGTTCTTTGGGCAGCCTGTATAGTGTTCAGAAAACTGTCATATTGATAGCTCTCTTCGTTACCCCAGTCCACAGATGATAAGTGTTCTCTAAGTCCATTGTAATCTGCTAAGCGAAAGTCAGGGACCATTACTGAATTATCCCTACTGTCATACATCCATTCAATGTTAAAGGTAATTGATTTGTGGTCGCTTGTGCCGAGTTCCTCTGTAATTTCTAAATTAATAACAAGGGTTTCCTTGTTTGCAATAACCAAGTCAAGTAGGTTATTTCCCCTTGTAGGTTCTGTCACAAACTGCTTCAAAAAACAATCCTGAAATACTTCTAAAAAGTCGTTAGATTCTAAATTCCCTGTCAAGAAATTCCAATCAATTTGACTAAAGTTAAAGTCCCCTAGAATTACTACCTTATCATGCCTTGTGGCCTTAACAATTTCCTCCCAAAGTAGTCTCCCTTGTTCCCTATCTAAGTTTGGAGGACGGTATATCACGCCTAAAATAAATTTTTCACACCCCTCTGAAAATTCTATCCATACAGACTCTGTATGTATTATTTCAGACTTTATACCCACTTTTATGCAACAATTTAAATGATAAAACAAAGTAGAATAATTTCGAGAGTGTATGAATCTGTAGTTGAGGAAAGGCAGGGTAGGGATCGGCCTAGGAAAGGTTGGAGGGAGGTTGTAAAGGAGGTTTTGTGTGCGATGGGCTTGGACTTTCAGTAAGCATGCATGAGCACGTTAGATATTAGCGAATGGGGACAAATGGTTTTTAGGACTTGACGTGCTGTTGGAGTGTGAGCAAGGTAACATTTATGAAGGGAGTCAGGGAAACCGGCAGGCCGGACTTGAGTCCTGGAGAAGCGACACTCTGAAGAAGGGGTGTTAATGTTGCAGATTTATAACTGTAGTGTAAGCACGCCGCTGGCAAGACAGTGATGGAGTGAATGATGATGAAAGTTTTTCTTTTTTTGTCCACCCTGCCTTGGTGATAGATGACCGATGTGTTAATAATAAAAAAATAATAAAATAATAATCTAATACCTTAGTTCATGGGAGCTCCACCATCAACATGGTACCATTACAAATGTAGCTCTATAGTGACGGGGAAATTATTCTGTGGATCCATTACTTCCTTGATCCAAAATTAATTTTTATTGTTTAAAACTATAATCAGTTAAGCCATAGCGTAATTTTATGGCATATTTCGACTTTTCAGAGCAGTTTGAGGCATTTCTGTCATATTTAATTTTTTAGATAAAAGTGACTCGAACTGCCATGAAAAGTCTAGTTATCTTGTTTTATTATGTAAATAAGTATTACGTTAATAAGTGATATTATGTTACTTGTGTGGCAGGAGGAGGGGGCGTTGTTGGTGGAGGTGATGTTAGAGAGCTCTATCACCAAGACTAACACCAGCCTGCTGGTGCTGCTCACACCAAGCTCCTGGAGCACTCTCAAGCTTAACCTTCACAAGAACAAGCTGCTGGTGGCGGTGTCTGGCACCAACACTGCCCTACACTACACTGCTCGGGTCCAGCTGGATGTGTTGCATCACCTAGGTGTTGACACCGTCTTCTCTACCTGTGCCCCTCTACACCTGGCTGAGGTTGATCTCACCTGCCTCTACGGTAAGCTTCACTATCTTCACTTTTATTCACAGTAAGCTTCACCATCTCCACTTTTACACTCACAGTAAGCTTCACTATCTATCACACTCACAGTAAGCTCCACTATCTATCACACTCACAGTAAACTTCACTATCTATCACACTCACAGTAAGCTTCACTATCTATCACACTCACAGTAAGCTTCACTATCTATCACACTCACAGTAAGCTTCACTATCACACTCACAGTAAGCTTCACTATCTATCACACTCACAGTAAGCTTCACTATCACACTCACAGTAAGCTTCACTATCTATCACACTCACAGTAAGCTTCACTATCACACTCACAGTAAGCTTCACTATCACACTCACAGTAAGCTTCACTATCTATCACACTCACAATAAGCTTCACTGTCTTCACTATCACACATACAGTAAGCTTCACCATGTTCACCACAGTAAGCTTCACCATTTATTACCACAATAAGCTTCACCATCTATCACCACAGTAAGCTTCACCATCTGTCACCACAATAAGCTTCACCATCTGTCACCACAATAAGCTTCACCATCTGTCACCACAATAAGCTTCACCATCTATCACCACAGTAAGCTTCACCATCTATCACCACAATAAGCTTCACCATCTATCACCACAATAAGCTTCACCATCTATCACCACAATAAGCTTCACCATCTGTCACCACAGTAAGCTTCACCATCTATCACCACAGTAAGCTTCACCATCTATCACCACAGTAAGCTTCACCATCTAT
>WNWK01015415.1:0-29552 GCA_009830355.1 Cherax destructor | reverse complement strand
AAGTACTCGCTCCCATCCTTTTCCCTCATCCTCATTACCCTGACATATGATGTGCCACAGCACCGTTTTTCCCCTTTTGCGGATCCCCGAATTTTAAAAAATGACAGTGTCATCCATCGAAGACACTGCAAAACTTCAAGCAGACATCAACCAAATCTTTAAATGCGCCGCAGAAAACAATATGAAGTTCAGTGAAGAAAAATTTCCCAAATTTAAATTGATATGGAAAACTTGAAAAAATTAATACTGTACAGAGTACAAAAAAAATTCCCAACTACACAATAGAACGGAAAAATAATGTGAAGGACCTGGGAGTGATAATGTCAGAGGATCTCACCTTAAAAGGACCACAACAACGTATCTACCACGTCTGCTAGGAAAATGATAGGATGGATAACGAGAACCTTCAAAACTAGGGATCCCAAGCCCATGATGTTTCCCTCTTCAAATCACTTGTTCTCTCTAGGCTGGAATATCTGTACCTTTTAACTGCCCCCCCTTTCAAGGCAGGCAAAATTGTTGACCGGGAGAATGTACAAAACCTTTCCCGGCACACATAAGTACGTTAATTAAAACACCTAAATTCCCGGGAACGGCTGAAGCCCCTTTGATTTGTATTCCATGGAACGCAGGCGAAAAAAGATACATGATAATATACACTTGGAAAATTCTAGAGGAATTAGTCCCAAAATTTCAACAAAAAAATCACGGAAAGAAAAGACTGGAAAATGCAACATCCCCCCATTGAAAAAGCGGGGGCCGCACAAGTACACTAAGAAACAACACAAAAAAATGTCGGGGGCCCAAGACTGTTAAAGTGCCTCCCATCATACATAGACCCCTGGCTTCTTAAAGAATTCATTGACGGGCCCCAAAATTAAAAGCCCGCCCAAACCGGGCTGTGGTTCGTACGTCGGTTTACGGGCTAGCAGTAATACCCTTTGGGGTTGGATCGGGCCCCCGATCCATCACGGGCCCTGGTCACAGCCCGGGGCCGCGGGGGCTTTGGGGATCCCCGGAAACCCCTCTCCGGAAAAACCCCCCAAAACACTAACAGTGAAAAAAAACCAATTTACAGCAAAACTCATGGACTGGTAGGAAAAAGCTCTCCCCTTCACAAGCTGGGGTCTGAGCCCCGATTCCCGGCAAGGGTGGAAACATTGGAGTTTTTCCCTTTACACTGGTTAGGTTCCCCCTAGAAAATAGGCCCCTTTGGTGTTAGCCGACTGGGGGGGCCCATCCTGGGAAAAAAATCCCTAATTTCCCGATATGCTCTGCTTTTCCCGGGATGGCCCGGGAAGGGCTGGGGGGGCTTGCCCCCCAAAAACCCCTCTAGGTGCCCAGGTAAAAACAAGGGGTTTTAATAGTAGTATGTCATTGATGTCAGCTATGGACTGTATCCCCTTGGGGAAAACAGGGGGGCGAGAATAAAGATTTTAATTTTTTTTAAAAGTGACTAAAAATTTTTATAAGAAAAGCATTAATTCCTTCCTGTTGTTTATTTTATGGAGCTATAACCCCCTTCCTTTTGATATTTTATAAGAGTAATTTTCCCTTCCTGTTGACCCCTTTTAAGGGCTTTTTTACCCTTCCTGTTAAATTTTTTAAAGTAACCCAATTTTACCTTTCCCTGTTGAACTTTAAAACCCCATTTTCCCTTTCCTGGATATTTATAAGACCCTTTTTCCCCTTTTCCCCGGGTTGGGATCTTTATTTTAAGCAAATTCCCCTTCCCGGATCCCTTTAAAAGTGTATTTTAAAATTTTCCGGGGATACTTTTAAAGCAATTTTCCCCCTTCCGGGGTTAAACCCCCTTTTAAAGAATTTCCCAAATTCCGGGTTGGGATACTTTTAAGTAACATATTACCCTTCCTGTTGTTTTTTTTTAAAAAGTAGAAAGGGGGCCATTCCCTTTTTGATGCTTTAAAAGAGCTTATTACCCTTCCTGTTGATGTTTTTTGGTACATTTTCATTCCCTTTTTGATGTTTAAAATTTAATATATTCCCCTTTTCCCCCTGTTGATACTTTATAAGTAGCTATATTAAGATTTTGTTGATCCTTCGGGGGGAATATGAGGAAAAGGGGTTTATAATTAAAGGTTTTTTAAATTCCTTAAAAGTGCTAAAAGCCTTTAAGTGGGTTTAGCCCCGGTTTTGATTATAATAACAAGTTGCAGGGGTTTGGGTGGATGAGTTTGGTTGGGTTTTAAAAAAAAGGGGAAATTTTAAATAATAATGATGGGGTTTAAAAAAAATATTAGGTAAAAAAAGGGTTTTTGGGGATATCAGTTTGGGAGGAGGGGTATGGAGGAGGTGAATTTTTTCCAGATATTTAGGAGTGGACGTGTCAGCGGATGGGCTATAAAGGGATGGGGTAAAATCAAGAACTGAGGGAAAAAAAGGGGAAGTGAGGACATTTGGGGAGTCGGTGGAGACAAAAAATTTTTGTCCATGGAAGCAAAAGGGGAAAGGGGGGAGAGATAATTTTTAACCAACGCTTTTTAAGGGGGGTTTTGGGGGGAAAACAGGAAAGGTGAAGGGTTCCCAACAAAAAAAGGCTGGAGGCGGGGAAAAATTCAGGTCCTGGGGGGGAAGGGGGTGGAATAAAATGGGGGTTTTCCGTAGTTTGAATTTGGGGGGAGGGGGGATTACCAAAAAATTTACCCAGGGGCTAAAAAAGGTTATTTGGCGGACATGAGAGGATGGAACAAACATAAGAACATAAGAAACATAAGAAAGGGGGAAACACTGCAGCGGGCCCTTTTGGGGCCCAACTAGGGGGCCCCTTTCTTTCCACCCAAACAAGATATTTGTTCAACCCACTCTTTAAATGCCCCCAAGAAATAAGTTGATAATTCCATTTACTCATGTGGGAATTCCCCCTCAAATCCAAACCCTCTCACTCATGGGAATTTTTCCCAAACCCAAAATTTTAAACTACCCAAAGGGCCTTTAATTTAAAAACCCCCTTTTGGGAGACTGTTCCCCTCATCAACTACCTATTCCAAAAACCAAAATTTCTTTTCCTTTTTTTAAAATTTTAAAATTATCTAATTTTAAAACATTATTTTTAGGTTTCCTTTTCCCTTAAGAATTCTCAAACCTTATTTAATTCCCCCTTTTTAATACCCATTTTTCCAAATTTTTATACCTCGATCATTCTCCCCCCATTCTTCGTCTTACAAGTAATGTAATTTTAGGGGCTTCAATCTTTCTTCATACGGAAGATTTCTAATGCTATGTATTAATTTTTTCATTCACACGAATTTTTTTTTAAGAATTAAAAATCCCCTTCTGTAATTTTGGAAGAACCCGAACCGTTTCTGGGTGAGCCTTCAAGTGTAAAAAGTTATAACCCTGGGCTTTGAAAATTCTAGATATAAACCCAGTAAGCTGTTTTTTTTTAGTACGCTTAGGCATTGCCCTTGGTTTAGGTTGCCCGTTTTCCAAAACCCCAAGTCCCGAATCGGGGGGGGGTGTTTTTTTAGTTATTTCTTATAATTTGGGTTATGGTTTACTTTGGGGTTTGAACCTTTTTATTTATCTACATTGAACTGCAAACTTAAATTTTTTCTAACCGGGGAAATTTAGTTTTGTCAAATCCTCTTAATTCCCCGAATCCACGGGGGGAATAAAACCACCATCTTCCACCGGAATTTCTCATATCACTAGTAAATTATCATAATTATTGATATATTTATAAAAAAAAGGGGCCCAAAATTTTATCCTTAAAAACCCGGGTAAAATTACAGATGCCCCTCACCCTTTTATGCGCCAAAAAATTCCTTTCTTCGCCCAAAAGGTATTTAATAATTCACCCTTTTTCGGTCTTTTTTTTTTGATCTAATTTCTTTATGGGATAAATTTTTTGGGATTTTTTAAATTTTTCAAAAAACTGTCATATTGAAGCTTTTCTTACCCCAGCCCAAAGATGAAAAGGTTCTCAAGTCCATTGTAACTGCTGGAAAGTCGGGGACCATTACAAATTTCCCCACGTCTCTCCATTCAATGAAAAAGGAAATTGATTTGGGGTCCCCGGCCGGGCCCCTCTTAATTTCTAAAAAAAAAGGGGGGGGTTTTTCCTTGTTTGCAATAACCAAGTAAAGTGGGTTTTTTTCCCCCCTTGTAGGTTCTGCAAAAACCGTTTAAAAAACCCCTAAAAATTTTTTAAAAAAGTCGTTAGTTTCTAAATTCCCTGTCGAAATTCCAATAAATTTGACAAAAAAGCCCCCTAAATTACTACCTTATCATGCCTTGTGGCCTTAACAATTTCCTCCCAAAGTAGTCTCCCTTGTTCCCTATCTAAGTTTGGAGGACGGTATATCACGCCTAAAATAAATTTTTCACACCCCCTGAAAATTCTATCCATACAGACTCTTATGTATTATTTCAGACTTTATACCCACTTTTATGCAACAATTTAAATGAAAAAACAAAGTAGAATAATTTCGGAGAGTGTATGAATCTGTAGTTGAGGAAAGGCAGGGTAGGGATCGGCCTGGGAAAAGGGTTTGGGAGGGGGGGAAAGGAGGTTTTGTGTGCGATGGGCTTGGACTTTCAGTAAGCATGCATGAGCACGTTAGATATTAGCGAATGGGGACAAAGGGTTTTTTAGGACTTGACGTGCTGTTGGAGTGTGAGCAAGGTAACATTTATGAAGGGAGTCAGGAAACCGGCAGGCCGGACTTGAGTCCTGGAGAAGCGACACTCTGGGAAAAAGGGGTGTTAATGTTGCAGATTTATAACTGTAGTGTAAGCACGCCGCTGGCAAGCAGTGATGGAGTGAATGATGATGAAAGTTTTTCTTTTTGTCCACCCTGCCTTGGTGATAATTAAACCCATGTGTTAATAATAAAAAAAAATAAAATAATAATCTAATACCTTAGTTCATGGGAGCTCCAAATCAACATGGTACCATTACAAATGTAGCTCTATAGTGACGGGGGAAAATTTTTCTGTGGATCCATTACTTCCCTTTTATCCAAAATTAATTTTTTTTGTTTAAAACTATAATCAGTTGGAAGCGTAATTTTATCATTTTGACTTTTCAGAGCAGTTTGAGGCATTTCTGTCATATTTAATTTTTTAGATAAAAGTGACTCGAACTGCCATGAAAAGTCTATTATCTTGTTTTTTTTATGTTAAGTAAGTTAATAAGGAATTTTTGTTACTTGTGTGGCAGGAGGAGGGGGGTTGTTGGTGGAGGTGATGTTAGGAGCTCATCACCAAGACTAACACCAAACCTGCTGGTGCTGCTCCCCCCAAGCTCCTGGAGCACTCTCAAGCTTAACCTTCACAAGAACAAGTCCGGGGGGGTGTCTGGCACCAAAAACTGCCCCACACTACACTGCTCGGGTCCAGCTGGATGTTTGGGACCCCCTGGTGTTGACACCGTCTTTCTACCTGTGCCCCTTACACCTGGCTGAGGTTGATCTCACCTGCCTCTACGGTAAGCTTCACTATCTTCACCCTTTTTTTCACAGTAAGCTTCACCATCTCCACTTTTACACTCACAGTAAGCTTCACTATCTATCACACTCACAGTAAGCTCCACTATCTATCACACTCACAGTAAACTTCACTATCTATCACACTCACAGTAAGCTTCACTATCTATCACACTCACAGTAAGCTTCACTATCTATCACACTCACAGTAAGCTTCACTATCACACTCACAGTAAGCTTCACTATCTATCACACTCACAGTAAGCTTCACTATCACACTCACAGTAAGCTTCACTATTATCACACTCACAGTAAGCTTCACTATCACACTCACAGTAAGCTTCACTATCACACTCACAGTAAGCTTCACTATCTATCACACTCACAATAAGCTTCACTGTCTTCACTATCACACATACAGTAAGCTTCACCATGTTCACCACAGTAAGCTTCACCATTTATTACCACAATAAGCTTCACCATCTATCACCACAGTAAGCTTCACCATCTGTCACCACAATAAGCTTCACCATCTGTCACCACAATAAGCTTCACCATCTGTCACCACAATAAGCTTCACCATCTATCACCACAGTAAGCTTCACCATCTATCACCACAATAAGCTTCACCATCTATCACCACAATAAGCTTCACCATCTATCACCACAATAAGCTTCACCATCTGTCACCACAGTAAGCTTCACCATCTATCACCACAGTAATTCCACCATCTATCACCACAGTAAGCTTCACCATCTATCACCACAATAAGCTTCACCATCTGTCACCACAATAGCTTCACCATCTATCACCACAGTAAGCTTCACAAACTATCACCACAATAAGCTTCACCATCTGTCACCACAATAAGCTTCACCATCTATCACCACAGTAAGCTTACCATCTATCACCACAATAAGCTTCACCATCTATCATCACAATAAGCTTCACCATCTATCACCACAGTAAGCTTCACCATCTATCACCACAATAAGCTTCACCATCTATCACCACAGTAAGTACCATCTATCACCACAGAAGCTTCACCATCTGTCACCACAATAAGCTTCACCATCTATCACCACAATAAGCTTCACCATCTATCACCACAATAAGCTTCACCATCTGTCACCACAGTAAGCTTCACCATCTATCACCACAATAAGCTTCACCATCTATCACCACAATAAGCTTCACCATCTATCACCACAATAAGCTTCACCATCTGTCACCACAGTAAGCTTCACCATCTATCACCACAGTAAGCTTCACCATCTATCACCACAATAAGCTTCACCATATGTCACCACAGTAAGCTTCACCATCTATCAAAACAGTAAGTTTCACCATCTATCACCACAATAAGCTTCACCATCTGTCACCACAGTAAGCTTCACCATCTATCACCACAATAGCTTCACCATCTATCACCACAATAACTTCACCATCTGTCACCACAGTAAGCTTCACCATCTATCACCACAGTAAGCTTCACCATCTATCACCACAGTAAGCTTCACCATCTATCACCACAGTAAGCTTCACCATATATCACCACAGTAAGCTTCACCATCTATCACCAAGTAAGCTTCACCATCTATCACCACAGTAAGCTTCACTATCTATCACCACAATAAGCTTCACCATCTATCACCACAATAAGCTTCACCATCTATCACCACAGTAAGCTTCACCATCTATCACCACAGTAAGCTTCACCATCTATCACCACAATAAGCTTCACCATCTATCACCACAATAAGTCACCATCTATCACCACAATAAGCTTCACCATCTATCACCACAGTAAGCTTCACTATCTATCACCACAGTAAGCTTCACCATCTATCACCACAATAAGCTTCACCATCTATCACCACAGTAAGCTTCACCATCTATCACCACAGTAAGCTTCACCATCTGTCACCACAATAAGCTTCACCATCTATCACCACAATAAGCTTCACCATCTCTCTTAATGCGGGTATTTGTATTTGTATTAACACATATAAAAGAAAGCATTAAACACGTATGGGTTTAATACTTATGTGTGGAACTATATTACAAAATTCAAATGTAAAAAAAATATAATTTAGATAAATTCTTTTTTTTTAAATACTTTAATATTGTATTTTCCATTTAATTCTCTTCTCTGACTCTTATTCCTGTACACTACTTACAGCGATTCAATATAACGTAGAGACTGAAAGCTTATACGTTGTTTCTAAAGTTTTTTTTTTTTAAATTGATCCATTATTTATGTATGACGACTTGAGAACGCGTCTTCAGATAGGCTTCAAACTTTAACGCTGAAGTATCCTATCTAGAGGAAGGTTATGACTCGTATCACATTATGTCGCCACAAATGTGTACTTTTTTCTTTACAAATTCTGTAGTATTTATTTTCCATACAGTAACCTAAGAATGTATCTCATGAAGACATTGATGACTAACTTTAACAAATATTCCGTGTAGTTTACTCAACTGACACACACACACGCACACACACACACACACACACACACACACACACACACACACACACACACACACACACACACACACACCAAACACACACACACACACACACACACACACACACACACAGGAGAAAGCAAGACTAAGGGATATGTTAGAGTACCGGAGGGTGTACTGACCGCGACAGAACACGGGAAGAAAGACAGAAACTGGGAAAAAGAGGGTACAGAGACAAAAGGAGGAAAGAGAGATGGACAGGAGAACCCAGACTCAGGAGGAAGCTCTAACACAACCACCTTCAGATGTTCCCCAACCTGGACAACCCCAATGCAACCAAACAACTAACCCAAACACACATGCCATACCCAATGATTCCACCCACCTCATTACAAACTCCACCTTCCCCCAACCACCCATAGTTCCCCATCAGATCTCCCACTTTCCCAACCCCAACATACCCCCAGACTACGGTTTTAGAAAAGGTTAAAGGTTTGGTATACAAATGCAGATGGTATAACAAATAAATGTGAGGAGTGGCATGAAAGAATAAAGGAGACATCCCCAGACATAATAGCACTCACAGAAACGAAACTCACCAGGATGATAACAGATGCAATCTTTCCACCCGGATATCAAATCCTCAGGAAAGATAGAGGGAGCAGAGGAGGAGGAGTTGAACTGCTCATTAAGAACAGGTGGGGATTTGAGGAAGTGGAAGGAATGGATGGAATGGGTGAAAGGGACTACATAGTAGGAACAATTCAGTCTGAGGGCCATAAGGTGGTAATTGCTGTAATGTACAACCCACCACAGAACTGCAGGAGGCCAAGAGAAGAATACGACGAGAGCAACAGAGCAATGGTAGACACACTAGCCGAGGTAGCCAGAAGAGCCCACATGGGGAGAGCAAAGTTACTAGTTATGGGTGATTTCAATCACAAAGAGATTGATTGGGAAAACCTGGAGCCCCATGGGGGTCCTGAATCATGGAGAGCCAAGATGATGGATGTGGTACTGGAAAACCTCATGCATCAACATGTTAGAGACACTACCAGAGAGAGAGGTGGGGATGATCCAGCAAGACTCGACCTAGTATTCACCTTGAGTAGTTCGGACATCGAGGATATCACGTATGAAAGGCCCCTTGGAGCTAGTGATCATTTGGTTCTGTGTTTTGATTATATAGTTGAGCTACAAGTGGAGAGGGGAGCAGGAATAGGAAGGAGAAACGAAACTACAAAAGGGGGACTACACAGGCATGAGGAACTTCCTACAAGACGTTCAGTGGGAGAGAGAATTGGCAGGAAAACCAGTAAAAGAAATGATGGAATATGTGACAACCAAATGCAAAGAGGCAGAGGAGAGGTTTGTCCCCAAGGAAACAGAAGTAATGGGAAGACCAGAACGAGTCCTTGGTTCACCCAGAGGTGTAGGGAGGCAAAAAGTAAGTGTAATAGAGAATGGAAAAAGTACAGAAGACAAAGGACCCAGGAAAATAAAGAGATTAGCCGAAGAGCCAGAAACGAATATGCACAGGTAAGAAGGAGGCTCAGCGACAATATGAAAATGATATAGCATCAAAAGTCAAGTCTGACCCGAAGCTGCTGTATAGCCACATCAGGAGGAAAACAACAGTCAAGGACCAGGTAATCAGGCTGAGAAAGGAAGGTGGGAGTTCACAATAAACGACCAAGAGGTATGTGAGGAGCTCAACATGAGATTTAAAGAAGTATTTACACAGGAGACAGGAAGGACTCCAGGAATTCAGAATAGGGAGGTATACCAACAAGTGCTGGATGAAATACACACAACCGAGGAGGAGGTGAAGAAGCTGCTATGTGAACTCGATACCTCAAAAGCGGTGGGACCGGACAACATTTCTCCGTGGGTCCTTAGAGAGGGAGCAGAGATGTTGTGTGTGCCACTAACACAAATCTTCAACACATCCATTGAAACTGGGCAACTACCTGAGGCGTGGAAGATGGCAAATGTAGTCCCAATTTTTAAGAAAGGAGACAGACACGAGGCATTAAACTACAGACCTGTGTCACTGACGTGTATAGTATGCAAAGTCATGGAGAAGATCATCAGGAGGAGAATGGTGGAGCACCTAGAAAGACACAAGCTTATAAACGACAACCAGCATGGTTTCAGGGAAGGAAAATCCTGTGTCACAAACCTACTGCAGTTTTATGACAAGGTAACAGAAGTAAGACACGAGAGAGAGGGTGGATAGACTGCATTTTTGGACTGCAAGAAGGCGTTCGACACAGTTCCTCACAAGAGATTAATGCAAAAGCTAGAGGATCAGGCACACGTAACAGGAAAAGCACTGCAATGGATCAGATAATATCTGACAGGAGGCAACAACGAGTCATGGTACGTGACGAGATGTCAGAGTGGGCACCTGTGACGAGTGGAGTTCCACAAGGGTCAGTCCTAGGACCTGTACTGTTTTTGGTATATGTGAATGACATAACGGAAGGGATAGACTCAGAAGTGTCCCTGTTTGCAGATGATGTGAAGTTAATGAGAAGAATCAAATCAGTCGAGGATCAGGCAGGAATACAAAGAGACCTGGACAGGCTGCAAGCCTGGTCCAGTAACTGGCTCCTTGAATTTAACCCTGCCAAATGTAAAGTCATGAATATCGGGGAAGGGCAAAGAAGACCGCAGACAGAGTATAGTCTAGGTGGCCAAAGACTGCAAACCTCACTCAAAGAAAAAGATCTTGGGGTGAGTATAATACCGAGCACATCTCCTGAGGCACACATCAATCAGATAACTGCTGCAGCATACGGGCGGCTGGCAAACCTAAGAATAGCGTTCCAATACCTCACCAAGGAATCATTCAAGACTCTGTATACCATATACGTCAGGCCCATACTGAAGTATGCAGCACCAGTTTGGAACCCACACCTGGTCAAGCACGTCAAGAAATTAGAGAAAGTGCAAAGGTTTGCAACAAGACTAGTCCCAGAGCTAAGGGGTTGTCCTACGAAGAAAGGTTAAGGGAAATCGGCCTGACGACACTAGAGGACAGGAGGGTTAGGGGAGACATGATAACGACATATAAAATACTGCGAGGAATAGATAAGGTGGACAGAGACAAGATGTTCCAGAGAGGGACACAGAAACAAGGGGTCACAATTGGAAGTTGAAGACTCCTATGAGTCAAAGGGATGTTAGGAAGTATTTCTTCAGTCATAGAGTTGTCAGGAAGTGGAATAGCTTGGAAAGCGACATAGTGGAGGCAGGAACCATACATAGTTTTAAGACTAGGTTTGATAAAGCTCATGGAGCAGGGAGAGAGAGGACCTAGTAGCAATCAGTGAAGAGGCGGGGCCAGGAGCTATGACTCGACCCCTGCAACCACAAATAGGTGAGTACAAATAGGTGAGTACACACACAACACGCAACAAGGTTAGTTCCAGTGCTAAGGGGAATGTCCTATGAATAAAGGTTGAGGGAAATCGGCCTGACGACACTGGAGGACAGGAGGGTTAGGGGAGACATGATAACGACATACAAAATACTGCGTGGAATAGATAAGGTGGACAGAGACAGGATGTTCCAGAGAGGGGACACAGAAACAAGGGGTCACATTAGGAAGTTGAAGACTCAGACGAGTCAATGGGATGTTATGAAGTATTTCTTAAGTCATAGAGTTGTCAGGAAGTGGAATAGTCTAGCAAGTGATGTAGTGCAGGCAGGAACCATACATAGATTTAAGACGAGGTATGATAAAGCTCATGGAGCAGGAAGAGAAAGGACCTAATAATGTTTAATATAGACAAATGCAAAGTTCTAAATGTTGGACAGGAAAATAACCATGCCACATATAAACTAAATAATGTAGATCTTAATATTACGGACTGCGAAAAGGATTTAGGAGTTCTGGTTAGCAGTAATCTGAAACCAAGACAACAGTGCATAAGTGTTCGCAATAGAGCTAACAAAATCCTTGGCTTCATATCAAGAAGGATAAATAATAGAAGTCCTCAGGTTGTTCTTCAACTCTATATATCCTTGGTTAGGCCTCATTTAGATTATGCTGCACAGTTTTGGTCACCGTATTACATAATGGATATAAATGCTCGGGAAAACGTACAGAGGAGGATGACAAAGTTGATCCCATGTATCAGAAATCTTCCCTATGAGGATAGACTGAGAGCCCTGAATCTGCACTCTCTAGAAAGGCGTAGAATTAGGGGGGATATGATTGAGGTGTATAAATGGAAAACAGGAATTAATAAAGGGGATGTAAATAGCGTGCTAAAAATATCTAGTATTGACAGGACTCGCAGCAATGGTTTTAAATTGGAAAAATTCAGATTCAGGAAGGATATAGGAAAGCACTGGTTTGGTAATAGAGTTGTTGATGAGTGGAACAAACTCCCGAGTACCGTCATAGAAGCTAAGACGTTGTGTAGTTTTAAAAATAGGTTGGATAAATAAATGAGTGGGTGTGGGTGGGTGTGAGTTGGACTTGACTAGCTTGTGCTACTAGATTAGATGCCGTGCTCCTCCCTTAAGTGAATGTGACTGACCTGACCAGGTCAAGGCATTGGCTTAAGTCGGTGGGAGAATTGGCCCTGCCTCGCATGGGCCAGTAGGCCTGCTGCAGTGCTCCTTCTTTCTTATGTTCTTATCTCCTGAGGCGCACATCAACCAGATAACTGCTGCAGCATATGGGCGCCTGACAATCCTAAGAATAGCGTTCCGATACCTCAGTAAGAAATCGTTCAGGGCTCTGTACACCGTGTACGTCAGGCCCATACTGGAGTATGCAGCACCAGTTTGGAACCTACACCTGGTCAAGCACGCCAATAAATTAGAGAAAGTGCAAAGGTTTGCAACAAGACCAGTTACAGAGCTAAAGGGTATGTCTTATGAAGAAAGGTTAAGGGAAATCGGCCTGACGACGCTAGAGGACAGGAGGGTCAGAGAAGACATGATAGTGACATACAAAATACTTCGAGGAATTGACAAGGTGGACAAAAACAGGATGTTCCAGAGATGGGACACAGAAACAAGAAGTCACAATTGGAAGTTGAAGACTCAGATACCTCACGTATGTGATGACAGGTCCTATGCAGAGGCACGACCGTGCCACCAAGAGTTACAGGAAAAAATAAGTTAGACAATGGCTATGTACAAATGGGATCCAGTGACACAGAGGGAAAGGCTATAGGAGGAGGAGAGGGAAAAGTCAGTGTTTATTCATGGGCTTCAGGAGAGTGAAGGGAGGACACATAATAAAAGATGGCAGAAAGAAAAACAGGAGATTGAAAGCATCATCAAAGAAATAGGCGAGGAGGATATGACTGAGATAGCAAATTTTCAGAGAATAGGAGGGTATTTGAAGGGAAGAAATCTGCCGGTCAGACTGATTTTCAGGACAGAAATGGTGCAGAACAGGATCCTGCAAGAGAAACCACGGATGAAGGACTCATCAACATACAAGAGGGTGTTCCTAGACTACGACAGAACAAGAACAGAACGATAGCAGCTGAGGGAGAAGACAGAAACGAAAGGGGCTAGGAAGAGAGACAAGGACAGAGTCCACAGAGGAAAACCAGAGCAACAAGTGCAAGTACACACAGAACCACCATCAGAACCCCACAGCCAAACAAGCTGTCCCAATACAAACCACAATCCACACTTACAGCCCCTACCCCACAATATGCTGTAGAATCCCACAGCACACTACCAGGCCCCCACCCTCACAGACCCCCCAGAACACAGTGTTGGATAGGAAATTGAAGGTATGGTACAGCAACGCTGATGGAATAACAAATGAGTGGGAGGAGTGACATGAAAGAATCAAAGAAGCATCACTGGACATCATAGCTCTCTCCGAAACCAAGCTCACAGGAATGATAACAGATGCCATCTTTCCAACGGGATATCAGATCCTGAGGAAAGACAGAGGGAACAGAAGGGATGGAGGAGTGGCACTGCTCATCAAAAACCAGTGGCATTTTGACGAGCTGGAGAGGGGAGACAGAGGAGAAGCAAGAGACTACATAATAGGAACACTTCAGTCTGGAGATCCCAAGGTGGTAATTGCAGTGATGTATAACCCACCACTGAGCAGCAGGAGGCCAAGACAAGAGTATGATGAGAGTAACAGAGCGATGATTGACACACTAGTTCAAGTGGCCAGAAGAGCTCATGTGAGCAGGGCAAAGCTATTGATTGTGCTTGACTTCAATCACAAAGAAATTGACTGAGAGAACTTGGAGCCACATGGGGGCCCAGAAACGTGGAGGGCTAAAATGATGGAGGTGGTACTGGAAAATCTCATGTACCAACACATAAAGGACACTACCAGAGAGAGAGAGAGAGAGAGAGAGAGAGAGAGAGAGAGAGAGAGAGAGAGAGAGAGAGAGAGAGAGAGAGAGAGAGAGAGAGGAGAGAGAGAGAGAGAGGAGAGGATGAACCAGCAAGACTGGACCTAGTATTCACCTTGAGTAGTGCAGATATTGAGGACATCACATATGAAAGACCCCTCGGGGCCAGTGACCACATAGTTCTGAGCTTCGAATACATAGTAGAGTTACAAATGGAGAGGGAAGCAGTAAGGGCAGGACGAATGAAGCCAAACTGCAAGAGAGGGGACTACACAGGGCATGAAGAATTTCCTGCAGGAGGTTCAGTGGAAGTCAATAAATGAGATGATGGAATATGTGACAACAATATGCAAGGAAGCTGAGGAGAGGTTTGTACCCAAGGGTAACAGAAATAACGAGAAGGCCAGGATGAGCCCTTGGTTCACTCAAAGGTGTAGAGGGGTCAAAACCAAGTATGTTAGAGAATGGAAGAAATATAGACAGCAAAGGACCCAGGAGAATAAGGAGAGCAGTGGTAGAGCTAGAAATGAATATGCACAGGTAAGAAGGGAGGCCCAACGACAATACGAAAATGACATAGCAGCGAAAACCAAATCTAATCCGAAGCTGTTGTATAGCCACATCAGGAGGAATGCAACAGTCAGGGACCAGATAATCAGGCTGAGGAAGGAAGGAAAGGAGATCACAAGAAACGACCGCGAAGTATGTGAGGAACTCAACGTGAGATTCAAAGAAGTGTTCACAGAGGAGACAGAAGGGACTCTGGAAAGACGGAGAGGTGGGGTACACCATCAAGTGTTGGACACAATACATACAACTGAGGAAGAAGTGAAGAGGCTGCTAAGCGAGCTAGATACCTCAAAGGCAACGGGGCCGGATATCATCTCTCCATGGGTCCTGAGAGAGGGAGCAGAGCCATAATGTGTGCCACTAACAACAGTCTTCAACACATCTATCGAAATAGCACTAAACTACAGACCAGAGTCACTATACACAAATAACCCGCCTTCCTTTCCCATTACATTGTTAAATGCTCCAAACTTCAGAACACCCGTGACTTAACCTTATTCTTTTTTTACCTTCCTCTTTCCCTTTCCTCTTTCTTCTTTCTCCTTTGGGTTTTCTTTCTTCTGCCTTGTATTTGTCCTTTATTTCCCACCCTCTGTGTTCTTGCTCCTACCCTCTGTGGGCCCCTAGCTCCCTTGCAGTGCTCCTCTTTCTTAGTATATGACTGACTAAACTGCTACTACTACTACTACCTCCACCACTTCCTCTCTTGTTCCCCTCCCTGTCTGCTGGCCTATATATACTCCCTCCTTCTCTCCTTTTTATTAATGTGACTTTGTAAATGGTCTAAGTCGGACCGAAACGTCGTCGTAAGCTCCTCTCTTCTATGTGCGGGTTATTTGTGTATTGTTCCAGTCACGGTATTGTACCTTTTTTTGTTATTCAGTGTCACTGACATGTATAGTATACAAAGTCATGGAGAAGATTATCAGGAGAAGAGTGGTGGAACACCTAGAAAGGAATGAGCTTATCAACGACAACCAGCACGGTTTCAGGGACGGGAAATCCTGTGACAGGGTGACAGCAATAAGACAAGAAAGAGAGGGGTGGGTAGATTGCATTTTCTTGGACTGTAAGAAGGCGTTTGACATAGTTCCATACAGGAAATTAGTGCAAAAGCTGGAGGATCAGGCAGGGATAACAGGGAAGGTACTACAATGGATCAGGGAATACCTGTCAGGAAGACAACAGCGAGTCATGGTACGTGGCGAGGTGTCAGAGTGGGCGACTGTGACGAGCGTGGTTCCACAGGGGTCAGTCCTAGGAGCGGTACTGTTTCTGGTATTTGTGAACGACATGACGGAAGGAATAGACTGCGAAGTGTCCCTCTTTGCAGATGATATGAAGTTGATGAGAAGAATTCAATCGGACGAGGACCAGGCAGAACTACAAAGGGATCTGGACAGGCTGCAAGCCTGGTCCAGCAATTGGCTCCTGGAGTTCAACCCCACCAAGTGCAAAGTCATGAAGATTGGGGAAGGGCAAAGAAGACCGCAGACGGAGTACAGTCTAGGGGGCCAGAGACTGCAAACCTCAATCAAGGAAAAAGACCTTGGGGTGAGTATAACACCAGGTACATCTCCTGAGGCGCACATCAACCAAATAACTGCTGCAGCATATGGGCGCCTAGCAAACCTAAGAACAGCATTCCGACATCTTAATAAAGAATCGTTCAGGACCCTGTACCCTGTGTACGTTAGGCCCATACTGGAGTATGCAGCACCAGTTTGGAACCCACACCTTGCCAAGCACGTGAAGAAGCTCGAGAAAGTGCAAAGGTTTGCAACAAAACTAGTCCCGGAGCTAAGGGGTATGTCCTACGAGGAGAGGTTAAGGGAAAATCGACCTGACGACACTGGAGGACAGGAGAGATAGGGGGGACATGATAACAACATATAAGATACTGAGAAGAATTGACAAAGTGGACAGAGACAGAATGTTCCAGAGATGGGACACAGCAACAAGGGGACACAGTTGGAAGTTGAAGACTCAGATGAATCACAGGGATGTTAGGAAGTATTTCTTCAGTCACAGAGTGGTCGGGAAGTGGAATAGTTTAGGAAGTGATGTAGTGGAGGCAGGCTCCATACATAGCTTTAAGAAGAGGTATGATAAAGCTCATGGCGCAGGGAGAGTGACCCAGTAGCGGCCAGTGAAGAGGCGGGGCCAGGAGCTGTGACTCGACCCCTGCAACCACAACTAGGTGAGTACAACTAGGTGAGTACACACACACACATTGCATTTAGCAATATAATAGAGAGAGCATTATCGATTTTCTGGTGATAACTTGAGACCATTTCTAAAGTCTTCAAGCTTCCAGTGGTGGGTATGCTGCTTACAGCAAGGTTCTGAGTGAGCTGTGCCGTCACACAGTTCCTTGCAGAACATAGAACTGCTGTAGGATAGAGAGGTGTAGAAAACAAGGTTGTATTATTCCAGTCCTCTGTCATAGACGTCAAGTTCTTCCTCAGAAGAATCTGTAGGTTGAGCTTCAGTGGCGGCGGCGGCTGAGGGACTGATTGTCTCACACTCCTGATCTTCAATCATTCTTTTCTGTATTGGACTGAGGAAGTCACTGGTTGACGAAACATTTCAGCAATAAAGATACCCAAGTGTTGCACAAGTGTCTTATTCATCATGATAGCAGTGGCTGGGCAGTGGCTGGGCAGTGGCTGGGCAGGTGTAGTGGAGTCAATAGTTTGATGGATGGCAGTGTATGAGAGGTGGTACTGGAGACTTATAAGGCATTTTCTAGTTGCATAGAGGAGTTAGTGTTAGTGGCAGGTGGCTTCTCAGCAGCCGGAGCTGGCTGAAGAACAGCTGGTTGGGCAGCAGAAAAGGTCAGGTCATCCTTGGCAGTGAAGTTAACAATGTTAAGGAAAGTTGATGAGTAAGACACATAATAATAAAGATACTCAACTGTTAGACATGAGTCTTACTCATCATCAGAAGGAGGTGCAAAGTCGGGAAACTTGAAGCTTGACATGCTGTTGAGGATTATTATTATTATTATTATTATTATTATTATTATTATTATTATTATTATTATTATTATTATTATTATTATTATAAAAAAGAAGCGCTAAACCTACAAGGGTCGTACAGCGCAGCATGTTGTTGAGGAGAAATAACTCGTTGATTGTGGTGTTGAAGGAACCTGGGTTGGCTACATTTGCCAGGTGTACATACACTATGGTATAAAGTACTCTGGATGGAGCGCTGTCTGGAAGTGGAGAGTTGCTGGTGTGAGAGATTACCTTTACGAAATTCATTTACGTATAGGTAATTTGGGTAGGATACAACTAAGGTCATTATTACTTACCAATTTTTGTTGCGCTTCTGAGGTAAGTGGGACTTAAGACACTTTAGGTGGCAGGAAAGTGTCTACCTCGATGCCCACAACCCTCAAACCTCTCACAGGAAAGTGTCTCCCTCGATGCCCACAACCCTCAAACCTCTCACAGGAAAGTGTCTACCTCGATGCCCACAACCCTCAAACCTCTCACAGGAAAGTGTCTACCTCGATGCCCACAACCCTCAAACCTCTCACAAAAGCGGGACCTAAAATTAGTTAATGACATTTCAGAAACCAGTAGTTCTGGTAAACATTATTTGGCTGTGGACTGTTTGTTTTTTCTTGTGACTAACTGAAAGTTGTGGGAGGGTATAATACAGTTAATTTCAACACTATAGTTATATATGATGAACATACTAAATTCCTGGTATTAACTTACCAATTTGGACCACCGATAGAACACACCTTAACGTTACCTACCCAGTGAGAAATACGATGGCCAACGCAATCTACAGAACGTTACTTATTGAAAGGCGTGTTGTAGGGAGCCACCGTTGTCTTGCAGTATTTTACAATTTTCCACTATATTCCAGTGGTTTCCACAATTTTTCTTCCCAGTTCGCAGTGTAGGGCGTCACCGCATTACTTTATGGTCATCTGAGGCCGTTTTACTCCAATTTATCCTCGATGAAGACCGATACATTAGCCGGTTACTGGGAACACTTTTCACCAAATTTCCATTATGGGGTCTCCCCCTCTTACCCTGCGCAGCTGCTGCTGGCTCCTTTTTCACTCAAATTTAAATTTAACTCACCAGCAACGTATTTTTCACATTATTTACATTATTAAAATTTACACACTATAATTTTCGGAAAGATAGGTAAAAAAAATCCACCGAGGGTGTCTGCTGGATCAGAGGGTGTCTGCTGGATCAGAGGGTGTCTGCTGGATCAGAGGGTGTCTGCTGGATCAGAGGGTGTCTGCTGGATTTCTTGGAGAATCTTGGTGGAGTCAGCGTGGAGCTTGGTGATGGCGGTATATGTTAGAGATTTCGTGAAAGTCTTCTTCTTCAATTCTTGATTCTTTTTAGTGATTACTGTCATCCTCAGGAGGCATTTGGCTGCAGTAGTGTTCCTTCCATCTTAAGTGGGTGTGACTTGCACTTGCCTAGCATGGGCCAGTAGACTTGCTGCTGTGCTCCTGTCTTATATTTTTAAACATTTGAGTGGCTCAGCTATACTGGGTCTTTATCTCTCTTAATAGTGGATTTCCTATACTATTTTTGGCAACCTTGTTAAAATATAAAAATATTAATTCATATTTTTTTTTGTTTTAGATGACGGTGAGGACTCAATTAGAGCAGACAAGAGCCACATCCAGGCTGACAACACCACACGTGTCCAGGGTACACCGGCCTGGCCTTTCTTCCTGGTGTTTCTCTTGTTGTTGGTAGTGTGTATCCTCTTCCTGGCCTGGCGCTACCAGCACAACCAGATCAAGCTAAAACGTCGATTCCAGGAGGAAATTGAGGCTGCTATGAAGAGGGCCGGTGAAAGACAACCTCAGAGAACGAGTCGAGGAGCCAGCCGAGAAGACAAGGAAGACAGCCAGGACACTAATGAGGACAGCGAGGGACACAGAGTGAGCGATCGTGTACAGTACTCCACCATCCTTATGAGCTACGACGGCCCTTGCACTACTGACGATGAGGAACGCTCTCAGATTTACAGTAACATGCCGCGGACTAACAACACTGGTGGTGTACTCAAAGCAGCCTCGGCCTGGTCTTGACCTCCCTCTCTTTACTACCAAATGATCTGCCTCGTATTTATCTCACTGAAAACAACGATCTGGTGATTTTTTCCATACATTTTGTAGAATTTTGACTGTAGCAACTCAAATAATAGTGTTCCTCAGTGTTTATTTTCTTGTCCCGTGAAACCTTACTACAGCCTCTGCCTCTTGTAAGTATATCAGTCAGAGACAATCAGCTGAAGCAAGTGCTGAATACATGACCCATTAACTGGCTTATTAACAGCTTCGCAAAGATTTCCATATGTTAATACGAATGGTGACATTGAAACCAGTGTACAGTATATTTTTATATATCAATATATGTGTACGTCAGGAGAAAGAGCACTTGAACGCCATAGGAATATTACAAGCTTTGTTGCAGTGCTCTTTACGTAATAATCAATTACCAAGTGCTATAGTTGATAAGTCAGACAATGTTTTAGTTGAAGGGGAACGTTATGACCTTAATTTCATGTATATACGCAAGTGTAAAACAAATGAGGATAGGAAGGTTCAAGAGACAACAGTGACGCTCAGTGTGTTCAGGCACTGCTGCTTCCTGCTAAGTACAGTGACGTCTGAGACACTGCACACCTTACCCCATATAACAATGTTTCACTGGTATCCCAGTGGCAAAATGCTGGGTTCACAATATAAAAGAGCCTGAGTTTAATACCCAGGCGAATCAAGACACTTTACTCTTCTTTACCTAGTAGTAAATGGGTATCTAGCAGTTAGTCACTTGTTTTGCTTAAAAAAACGGAATAAACGATACTGCTTGGCAATCTTGTGCAATCCTGGTTTTTAACCCTCAGGGTTTACTAATCCCAAAACCGTGGTTAACACCGTCCACCACGTGTAGGACCCCAGTGAAAATAAGTCACTTTGACGTTTTTGGGTTATCTTAGGTAATCTACACATACGTTACTATGTATGATAATTTGTGTATTTGTGTACCTATACCTAAATAAATTTACTTAGTCGGACCCAACTGTATTTCTGTTGAAGGTATTTAGCACAGCAACCAACGTTCTTCTCCCCATCCAAAGACGTGCGCCTGTGGCCAGTGACTGGGCGCCGGTGCCCAGTGACTGGGCGCTGGTGCCCAGTGACTGGGCGCTGGTGCCCAGTGACTGGGCGCTGGTGCCCAGTGACTGGGCGCTGGTGCCCAGTGACTGGGCGCTGGTGCCCAGTGACTGGGTATCTATCTCCTTCTCATAAACGTCTCTAGTTCTAATTTAAGATATACATGTAAATATATATTTTTCTCAAAATAAACATAATTTAGTGTTGTTCATTTGAGAAACTGTGACTCTTGTTGTGTAAATGATTAATAAACATGTATATAATTTATAACCATATATAGTTTTAATTACATAATTTATTATTTATGTATCTAAGTTTAGCAGTATCAAGTGACAAGGTCAGTTTCAAACTGTTTACTCCTTACTATCAACTGCCAGTATTACTGTCAGTTCAGCTGTCACCGTCAATATAGTTGTGATTCTCAGTATAACTCTGAGTGTTATCTGTATGATTACAAATATTATCTACTGACTGATACAACAATGTGTCTATTTCACAGACAGTGATACTCAAGTACCAAGAATCAAAGATATTAATGTGCTTAATGTTTTACCGGGAGTAGAAAAAATATACCTCCCTCTCATATGTGTCGTGCCGAATAGGTAAAACTTGAGATTTTGGCTTAATAAGCAACGCTCTTATTGCCGAGTAAGGCAAGCGAAAATTTGTGTATGCAATAATTTCGCAAAAATCATTCTGAACCTAACGAAAAATATATATTTCATTGATTATTATTAAATTATTGTAAAATTATCTAAAATATATATATAGCTGGATTAGGCTAAATTAAATTGCGCTTGCTATAATAATGTTAGGTAAGTTTTCTAAGATTCTTTTGGTACAAAATTATTAATTTTTACATTAAAATAAATGAAAAAATACATATCTTTAAATGTATAAGAGAAATTTTTAGAAAGGACATAATTTTGAATGAGTTCTTGCTAATTGACCAGTTTTACCAATTCAGCACCACACACACACACACACACACACACACACACACACACACACAATATATATATATATATATATATATATATATATATATATATATATATATATATATATATATATATATATATTTATGTGTGTGTGTGTGTATGTACCTTGACTTACGAGTGCCCAACTTATGAGTTTTCCGAGTTACGAGCCGTCGCTTGGTCGACTTTTTGCTTTGAGTTGCGAGCCAAAATCAGAGTTAGGAGTGAGCTTCGGATACGCTGACACTCGCAAGAGATACCCAGGAAATATAAAAAACCTCGATAATAACCAATGTGTAACATCCTTTTAATTTTGATACCACTGGTAGTGTCATCCTGCCAGAATGTTCTATAACGTATATCCTAAGTAAAGAGAAACAATTCTGGAACATGTGTAATACATGTTCGGCAGGCCGGCTGGTTAAGTGGCCAGCTGGCTGGCCGGCTGGCTGGCTAGCCGGCGGCGGCTGGCTGTCTCTATCTCCTTCTGTCCGTCTGCATCTATCTCTGTCTCTGTCTCTGTCTATCTCTGTTTCTAACTAACAGGTACACATAAATACAGTTATATATAGTGTAAATTACATTGGATAACCCAAAAAATCCAAAGTGTTATACTATGCTTGTAGATATAAGGCATAATAAGCAGGACTGGCAAGTAATACACATTTTCACTTGTTCAGGAATCAGACGTGACGACTCTGCATCGTGTGTAATACCTGTTGGTTCATGAGCGGCTCTCTCGCTGAGACAGAGAAACAAGAAGAGAGACAGGAAGACAGAAACACAGGCAGACAGAAAGATAGATAAGCAGAGACAAAGATAAACATAGAGCTAGACAGACAAATAGATAGAAACAAACAGATAGACATAAACAAACAGATAGACAGACATCTGGACAGGCTGCAGGCCTGGTCCAGAAACTGGCTCTTGGAATTCAACCCCACCAAGTGTAAAGTCTTGAAGATTGGGGAAGGGCAAAGAAGACCACAGACGGAGTACAGTCTAGGGGGCCAGAGACTACAAACCTCACTCAAGGAAAAGGATCTTGGAGTGAGTATAACACCGGCCACATCTCCGGAGGTGCACATCAACCAAATAACAGCTGCAGCATATGGGCGCCTAGCAAACATAAGAACAGCATTCTGACATCTTAATAAGGAATCATTCAGGACCCTGTACACTGTGTACGTTAGGCCCATATTGAAGTATGCAGCACCAGTTTGGAACCCACACCTAGCCAAGCATGTAAGAAAACTAAAGAAAGTGCAAAGGTTTGCAACAAGACTAGTTCCGGAGCTAAGGGGTATGTCCTACGAGGAGAGGTTAAGGGAAATCGACCTGACAACACTGGAGGACAGGAGAGATAGGGATGATATGATAACGACATACAAAATACTGAGAGGAATCGACAAGGTGGACAAAGACAGGATGTTCCAGAGATGGGACACAGCAACAAGGGGACACAGTTGGAAGTTGAAGACTCAGATGAATCACAGGGATGTTAGAAAGTATTTCTTCAGTCACAGAGTTGTCAGGAAGTGGAATAGTCTGGGAAATGATGTAGTGGAGGCAGGATCCATACATAGCTTTAAGAAGAGGTATGATAAAGCTCATGGAGCGGGAAGAGTAACCAAGTAGCAGCCAGTGAAGAGGCGGGGCCAGGAACTGTGACTCGACCCCTGCATCCACAACTAGATGAGTACATGTTTATGTGTAACAGTGAAAAATAAAGCCAAGGCAGTGCACGATCATCACTCCACTGCTGCACTGTCAGCAGTGGAGTGACACTCATCTTACTCTGTGCTTCAAGGAATTTCATATATATTCCAGCATTTTTAAAACATTGCTGGGACCTGGCAAAAAAGGCAAAAATAATTTCTTATTTATAAATACATTTTTCTTATTTAAAAACCCGTAAAAAAATATTGGGGTGTTTTTTGGGGGGGCTGGAACGAATTAATGGCATTTCAGTTAATTTCAATGAGGAAAATTGATTTGATATACGAGCAAATTGAGTTACAAGCTGAGTCACGGAACGAATTAAACTCGAAAGTCAAGGTACCACTGAATATATATATATATATATATATATATATATATATATATATATATATATATATATATATATATATATATATATATATATTACTTACTTCATTATTATATATATATAATATATATATATATATATCAAGGTACCACTATATATATATATATATATATATATATATATATATATATATATTATTATATATATATATATATATATATATATATATATATATATATATTACTATATAATAATAATATAAAATATATATATATATATAATATATATATATATATATATATATATATATATATATATATATATATATATTCCAACAAGTCGGCCTTCTCCCACCGAGGCAGGGTGACCCAAAAAGAAAGAAAGTCCCCAAAAAGAAAATACTTTCATCATCATTCAACACTTTCACCACACTCATACATAATCACTGTTTTGCAGAGGCGCTCAGATACGACATCCCTCCAAACTGCCAATATCCTAAACCCCTTCTTTAAAAGGCAGGTATTGTACTTCCCATTTCCAGAACTCAAGTCCGGCAAACCGGTTTCCCTGAATCCCTTCACAAAATATTACTCAGCTCACACTCCAACAGCTCGTCAGGTCACAAAAACCATTCGTCTCAATTCACTCATATCCAACACACTCACACATGCTTGCTGGAAGTCCAAGCTCCTCGCCCACAAAACCTTTGCCCCCTCCTTCCAACCTTTTCGAGGACGACCCCTACCACGCCTTCCTTTCCCTACAGATTTATACGCTCTCCAAGTCATTCTATTTTGTTCCATTCTCTCTAAATGACCAAATCACTTCAACAACCCCTCTTCAACCCTCTGACTAATATTATCCACTGTGCCAGCTGACTACACTAAGAATCATCCAACTAGGTATATTTATACACCATAGGAAGATTAGCATAGGCACCACTGTGACCACAGTTAGTTTGATATCTTTATTATGCACCCCATACCCATCCTGTGGGCGGTAGTCAAAAGATTACAGAGGTACATAATGGGTCCAGGGACTGGACCTCAAAGTTTGATAGCTGAGCAAGTTACAAAGGTAATGAACTCAGATGGTCACAATCATGACAAGTTACAAAGGTATTTGCAGATTACAGAGGTATATATAGGGTCCAGAGACTGGGCCCCAAAGTTTTGATAGCTGAACAAGGTACAATGGTAATTAATTCACTAGTTACAAGGTAATGAATCATGTAAGTAAATTTACTTACGTCCACAAATGCAAGTTTTTACAGACGAATCTCCCGCCAGAGTGGTCGTGACGAACTCTAGCTCAAGTCCTCTCAAAGCCGTCATCATGACTCACGAAATCGTAATGATGGGATTGCAAACACACCATACCATGGGCGGGAATAGAACTTGCGGTCAGATTCTCATAAAACTCCATGAGTCATCCAACTAGGTGCCCATGCTAACCTTCCTATGGTGTATAAATATACCTAGTTGGATGAAGTTTTATGACTTCCTGACCGCGGGTTCTATCCCCGCCCGTGGTATGGTTTGTTTGCAATCGTGTCATTACGATTTCGTGTCATGATTTTCACCACACATTGCCCTTAGACACGACATCTCCACTGCCTCCAGCCTCCTCCTCGCTGCAGCATTTACAACCCATGCTTCACAGCGTAGTCATAAGTTCCTCTCTCCTTTGTGCTGGTTATTTGTGTATTGTTACAGTCACGATATTTTGACTTTTTATTCTTTGTTGGGAAAAGCAAGTGCTCTCAGAGAGAAAAGAATGGAAGTGAAAGTAGGACAAGAAATTACGGAACACGATGGTGAGGAAGGAGCTCAGATGATGGTGAGGAAGGAGCTCAGATGATGGTGAGGAAGGAGCTCAGATGATGGTGAGGAAGGAGCTCAGATGATGGTGAGGAAGGAGCTCAGATGATGGTGAGGAAGGAGCTCAGATGATGGTGAGGAAGGAGCTCAGATGATGGTGAGGAAGGAGCTCAGATGATGGTGAGGAAGGAGCTCAGATGATGGTGAGGAAGGTCAGATGATGGTGAGGAAGGAACTCAGATGATGGTGAGGAAGGAGCTCAGATGAATGGCGAGGATGAAGATTTCACTGTTTCAGAGGATGAGATCCCTTATCACACCACTAAAGTAAAAGTAAGAAAAAAATAAGATTGTGCTGCAGGATTCATTTAAAAATTTTAGAAAGGGCTCAGAGGACTACTTGAACTTTGGAGTATACCTCCCATTTGTCCCCATTTGTCTAATGTCTTTTTTTACCACTCGTCCCAAGTATCTTGTGAAGACCCTTCACACCACTCATTTCCGAGCATAAACGATAAATCCTCTAATTTTTTAAGGCTTGCTGCTGACTGAGAGCAGCAGACTTGATTCTAAGACGCTGTGCTACCAGAGAGCGAAGACAAGCTCTTGTTGCTTGCATCATACAAGATCTCCCACATTTTAATGCAAAAGAACAACCGTACAGGGGCAGAAAACGTCATTCTTCCCTGCTTGATGATGACCGCACAGTATTTGCAAGAGCAAAGACAGCGGTAGACATATTCAACAACATTCCGCTGCCAGATAACACAGTGAAGCTGTAGCTGCACTGAAGGAGAAGCTTCTTGTGAAATTGGGGAATACTCTTTGTCTTGCGTTACAGAGCGACCAGACAACTGATGTTAACAACTCTACTTAACCGATTACCTACTATCATTTCCCCGATGCCGAGAAAGAGGGAAAATCGCGGATCACTTCCGTTAACCATTTGGTGCTCAAACCACTGGGAAAGTCATTTTTCTAAAATTAATCGAATTCATTGAAGAATCGCATTTGAATTGGACAAAATGGGTGTCTGTAACCCCGGATGGAGCTGCAGTAACGACAAACTCATCAAGGAACTCTAGTGTAGATCAAGGCCAGTCTCTTCTTAGTGCTCCGCTATCCATTACGTTATTCATTATGAACCCCTGGCCGCCAAGTGACTGTTCAGCTACCCAGAGGAGAAAGACTGGAGAAGATCGACAAGTTGATGACTTGGTCCGTATCTCCGTGCTCAATCACAATAGTTTCTCCTGCTCTACGACCTCTGTGAGGGTATGGACTGTACGTTCACGAAATAAATCTTCCGTGCAAAAGGTACTTGTCAAAGGGCAGAATGTTCTCTCGCTTGTTCAGACTGTAACACGAGCTGCAAATTTCTTCATGAACGATGAAGCTAAGAGTGCGTGGATTGTATTTGCTGGCAAAACTCTGCTAGATGGCTTCCACTTGTGAATTTCTCAACAAGCATAACCTTCTAGAAGGTGAAGGCGTTCAAACTGAAACTGATTTACTGGAAGAACTGCATCGACAAAATAAACCTTTCTTCCTTTGAAGAATCGAAGCAACTCTTCAAAACGAAGGAACCTCTCCGGATCTTGATAAATCAATGAGGAGCATCAGTTCAACTCACTTCTCTTTTTCAGAACACCTGAAACTGTATTTGCCCTAAGAATAAAGTTCCGGAGGACTCCAAGTGGTTAATTAATGCTGTTTTTATATAACTTGTCAAAGTATCTCGTTTGAAATCAGGAAAGACTTCGACGATCTGAGTGCAGAGTTTTCTCAGAGATTTATCTTTGCCTGAACGTCCTACTATTGAGATTTCTTATTGTCTGTTGACAGTACCTGAATATTTGACTCTGGCCAACCATGACCATAAAGGTTCGTATGCCTAGCACATGCTTGTCGGAAAAAATAAGTTTCTGTCGATGTCAAAGTTCGAAGAAACGAAACTGCTTTCTGGACTTCATGACACGTCTCTGAAGGTATAAGAGTTATCACAACACCGGACGACGCGCTGGAGTCAGTGCCGAGCACCTTCAGCTAGTCCTTTCAATCTCCTTCTTGCTTATTTTATATTGGCATGTCTTCCAAAATAAATAAATAAATAATAAATAATATATATATATATATATATATATATATATATATATATATATATATATATATATATATATATATATATATATAATTTCTCAAGAGTGACCCACTAGGAAAAGGTTGAGAGTTCTGGGGTTAAGGATACATTTTCAGTATTACTTAGAGTTCGGTGAATGACGAGTGTCGAGTTACTATTAATGTTGATGTTATTGATGATGTAAATACTGACGTTACCAATAACACTATAGATGATAGTGACCAACACCGTAGATGATAGTGACCAACACTGTAGATGATAGTGACCAACACTGTAGATGATAGTGACCAACACTGTAGATGATAGTGGCTTCTCTAACTTACATTATATACATGGAAGGAGAGAGGATAAGCTTGCTGTGTATACATCCCTCTAATAATATGTATATGTATATGCATATGCTGTATGTTTACAGTTATGATGATTTAATTATCGTATCTCCACTTCTGTATCTATGTATCCTATCTCCGTGCTTACTATGTATCCCATCTCCGTGCTTACTATGTATCCCATCTCTGTGCTTACTATGTATCCCATCTCTGTGCTTACTATGTATCCCATCTCTGTACTTACTATGTATCCCATCTCCGTACTTACTATGTATCCCATCTCCGTGCTTACTATGTATCCCATCTCCGTGCTTACTATGTATCCCATCTCCGTGCTTACTATGTATCCCATCTCCGTGCTTACTATGTATCCCATCTCTGTGCTTACTATGTATCCCATCTCTGTGCTTACTATGTATCCCATCTCTGTGTCGTGTCAGTATCATATATACACTTGTGTAGTGTATCTTTCCTTTTATACAGCTGGTCCCTTTGCGTGTGACGTCACGGTACCCGCTGACGTCAGAGGCTCAGCGCATGTGCACAGCCTCTCATAGAGGCACTCCCTCACTAACGTTAGACCTACAGGCGAGACAGACGGGTGGCTGGACTCTCCTTCACTTACTGTAAATATACCGTAACCATCCAACAAGGAGTATCTTTGACCTCCTATATATCTCTCCCAAGACCCACGCGACAAGTGGTGAGAAGCGGTGTGCCGTAATTTTTATCGATTACGATGTTATAGAGAGATAGACTTCAAGCAAGCAAACAGCCTCCAGACCGACCACGTTACCAGCTCCTACATCAAAGAAGTCTACATATCTACAGTATCTCCTGGTCAGCTAAGTGCCTTACTTGTTAATTTTGCTAAAACCTACGAGGGGTTGACCCGGGTTTTGCAAATTCTGTACGAGTAAGCCAGTGAGGGGAGAGTCCCATTCAAGCCAGTAAAGCCACCACCAGTTACGTCAGCCTAGGCTTAAGCCAGCTTCTACCTTGCTGTGCTAGTTTGTCACAAGATTCCAAGCCAGTCAATCTGTGTGAAAATATTCTACTAAGCCAGCAAGCCACTCTGCTGTCTGAGAAGTAAGCCACGTGAGTCCAAGCATTTATACCACCTTGTACTCCAGTGTATTGCTGTTCTGTGTACAATAACACCCCCGTGGTATTCCTGGGTTATTCAAGCCACCCTGGGTTAAGTTCATGT